>PNEQ01086480.1:0-39523 GCA_003012365.1 Medauroidea extradentata | reverse complement strand
TCAATTCAGATCCAGAACTTAGTTCTTCCAACAACTCGTAAATTTCTTTTTCAGTGAGCGCCTTTGTCCTTTTAGAAGCCATAACTCATTATGAAAACTCATGTGACAGCAATGGTTTATAACTGAAAACACGCGCGAAACTGATCTAGAGTGTCCACATTAGTATAAACGTATCATTACTGAATAATTCAGCACAATCTTGCTACCTGTTGGCGCTGCTGTAAACATCAAGAAAAAAAATAATTATCTGTAAAGTACTGCTATCTAACGGTACCATTAAAAAATAAACGGGAAAAACTATCGATTCTGGCGTTTGATAGTCTATTATAAAACCCTTGTTCCCGTAATGGACAAAATATGGCTCCTAATATAAAATATGCGCACATTTCACTCCTTTCCTTTCCCGTCTTGTTAAACTCTCTCCGAGTACTACAGCTTCCATCTCGCGGTAATAATACAAACTACAAACTCCCGTCGCTTCTACAAGTGAACGATGCCCGTATACAATGCGAGAAACGTCGATAACAGCAATGAAAAGTGCTGCCCGTACGAGATACGGGCATCGTTCGCTACAGGATATTCGGGTGCTCGTATTACATACGGGCATAGAGTTCAAAGTGTTAATTCACCTCACATTTGATTAACCTGGAATAATTAAATAGTATTAGAAGTGTTTGTCGAGGTATCAGCTGACAACGTTATGCCTCTACGAAGTGAGGTCAGACGCCACTGCTAAAATTTTCCCATGGGAACGGTATGCACAGACCGAAACATTCTCAAGAACAACAATCCCCTTGCCGCCCCGTTGCAGCATAACATTTTTATGTCCTGCATATTATTATTTAAGTTATTTACCTTAAAAAATTATTTTACAAAAATTATGCATCTACAACAAAAGTTTTTACACCTGGAAACGCAAAACATTCCATGTTATACAAAATATATCGACGAGGTACACAATCAGACCCAATAAAATTAGATAAATTAAAACACACCAAAATGTCAAAATCAGAAAATGGCTCAACACCGTCCAAATCGCTATCTGATGAACTGGCTTCCAGATTTTTATCTAAATAATACACTCATCGTCATTCGGCTCTGCACTCTTTAACTGAACAATGGTACTCATGATGCCAAATACGTAGATATATCTTCCCTATCAACTAAAATTTAATTACTATGGCATTTCTCAAACTCAAAATTCAAATGTTTTAAGAATTTGTGAAATGTCGAACGCTTAACATTTGTCAGATCATGATCCCCGTTTACTACATATACCACTTTGTCGATGTTCAGTAGCTCATTTCTAAAGAAAAATTTGCACACTTTATGTTTAACAGCATCTTTCACAAATTTATCATACTTTTCACTTTGATTTTTACATACACGTTTCTTGTATTGTGTGGTCAATACACCCTTCACTCCTATCTCCTTTCTTGCTTTAAAAATGCTTCATTCTGAAACGCTGGTCTCTTTTGAAACCAGCTTAGCTACATCCCATACTAATAATGTCGGAAATACTTTATATTTGGCGTTAAATACATTGATTAGTACTGCCTTCTGTCCGCTTTGTAAAGGCTTTCCTTGTTTATGCTTTACTACACGTGGAGGCAACACTCCAGCGACCCGCCGCGTCAGCCATCTTGCGGAGTATTGGTAACTTGATATGTTTTTACCCTATAATGATAACAGACAAAACATGCTTCCAAACTATAAGCACACAAACTATTTCATGGGCACAGGGTGAAATTATATTACAGAGGATTAAAAACGGCAACGGAATGTATAAATCACTGTTTAAACTATAACACTGCTCTACAGCATCGGAACTACTTCGAGATGCAACAACACGGTTAACTAACAAGCCAGCCAATGACTGAAAGCTTGCCAGTGACAATGTTTATTTCTGCTGCAATCTAGGAATGGATAAAGTATAGAGAAAGATGATGACTGGTTGCCAGAATGTAACAGTGAATACCTGCACGCCCGTCTCCACCATAAGTCGTTTCAAGTTGCTGCCACCCAGGCCAATAAACTTGCTCCTCTTGTTGGGAGGCACTTCCAGCTTCTCAATGACGGGCCAGTTAGACTTCTGTTTCCTGCATACCAACATTTGTTTAATGACATCAATGAAACACCCTAATATCAACAAATTTACAACATAATTTTTCCACAAAAAATTATATCAAATACTTTTATTTGTGGGCTAACATAAATTCAATGAAGAAATAGAGGAAACCACCAAGATTACTTATATACTGTATTTATTATTTTCAAGATGAGCAAAATTTAGCACTAAAATTGTTTTACAACTTCTTGTGTATATTGTAGATTACACACAGTAAAACCTCTTTATTACAACCTATTTTATAATAACAACCTGTCTATAACAACCAGACTTTGACTAACCGCAAACATTTTTTTACGAAGTCGAAAATTTGAAGGAAATTTGCTGAAAATAGGTTTGTGCACACCGCGTTGCATTTCTCTTGGCCAGCACTGTACACGTCCTGTGTTATACTTTATGATTCCACGGGCTCTGCTAGACAATACTGCCGTGATCGCTGGACTCCATCCTGTGCGCTGCAGCAGAGAGAAAGAAAGAGAGAGAATGTGACCTTGCCGGCCACAGCCGCTGTCACACGCCTCTCTCCCAGCGTTTGTCCGGCACTTCCACTTATCAGTTGTGTATCAGTGTCACTTTTCACAAGACATAGGTGCATGTCTTGTTTCCTTCCCATTCCATGATGTACATATACATATAACCTTTCTTAGCTGTTCAACAGAAGACGATCTAACAGCGAACCTACCACCGCATTCCTTGTTGAACTGGCCAGACTCACACTCACCAACAATAATTTCAGATTCCTAAACAACTACTTTCTGCAGATCAAGGGCACATAAATGGGCACCTGCATGGCTCCTTCCTATGCTAATATCTTCATGGGAAGGCTTGAGGAAAACTTCCTCGCTCACCAACCTACCCAGCCTCATTGCTGGATGAGATTCATAGATGATATCTTCATGATCTGGACATCCACAGAAAACTGTTTTATTTACTTCCTGAACAGCCTCAACTTAACCAGTCCACTCAAGTTTACATGGTCATACTCAAAAACACATGCCATACTCCTGGATGTCGAACTAACACTCAACAACATGACCATCAAAACCTCTGTCCACAACAAACTTACCGACAACCTACAGTATCTGCACTACAAAAGCTACCACCCTTACAATACAAAAAAAAATGACAACCTTACAGCCTTGCCACAAGGGCAAAACTCATATGCTCCACCAAGAATGACCAAAACAAACCATGTGACCAAACAGCCAGAGCCTTCATCAACAGAGGTTACCCCAAACCAACTGTTCACCAACAGATCCAATGTGCCGTCACAAACACAAAAACCAAAACCATCAATTCAGATATTCCCCTGGTTGTTCCTTACCATGAAGGCTTAAAGAAACTCAAGACCCTACTGAACCCTGGACACAAAATCCTGGTTACCTCACCACAGACACAGGACTTGTTTTCAAGGCCCCCCCCCCCCCCAAAGTGGTTTTCAAACGAGCACCCAACCTCCGCAATATACTAGTCCGTCGAAACTCCCACCAACTGCAACCTACAACACAACAGTCAACCCCAGAGGCTCCTACCCTTGTAATACGGTAGTTCTCGCTGTGGTTCCTGTGCCATTCATCAGCCACAGTGTTCTCCAAAGCAAAAATTTAGAGTTGGGTGGTTCACGAGACCAGCTGGGTGCACCACGAAATAAGCTTGATGGTATTGATGGGAATGTCTGTTTTTTAGCCAGGTTGTAGATAAAACTAGCTGGATGGGGCGCCCAGAAAAACAGACCTGGGGAGAACACTGAGCCATCTACCTACTTCAACAGCAGACTGACAAACCATACATATCCCATCCAAGGCAGCTACAACTGTGCTACAACAAACCTCATACACCAGCTCCAATGCAAACACTGTGATGCAGGGTACATTGGCTTAACCACCAAAACTCTAGACAGAGAATGAATGGCCACAGAGCTGACTAAGCAAGCCCTAGCTGGGCGCAACATCTGCCCACAAGAAAAGCCAGTTGCAGCTCATGCAGTTTCCCACAGCAAAGACTTTGACTCCTGCTACAGCACCAGAATTGTGAAACCATTGCCATCTTCTTGCAATAGTTCAGAGCAAGTTCACAGCTCAGACGCTGGGAACTGGTCCATCAATACATCACAAAATAAAGACAATTTCCAGGCCTTAATATCAGATAACTTATTTTTCTTCCCTCCTATCCATTGCAGTCCATCACAACCTGACCTACATTACTGCCCCATGTTTGAAATTCCAGCCATGCTTGGTTCACCTTCCGGCCGCTAGGCTTACAGGTAACAGCACACACTGCCGCCAGACTGCAGTGTGTCATGTCTTGCTGCCTGAGGAAGCCAGTTTAACACTGGTGAAACGTCGCGACCGCGCTTCCGCGAAAAGATGTGTATCGTCCCATCGTGTGTATGTACCTGATTAAGTTTCATGCTCAGAGTAAAATCAAATACAAATAAAATTGTTAAAAATTTAGTTGTTAATGTTTTTAAATGTGGTGATGTGTACAGGTTATTGTAGGAACAATTTCATGCCTGCTTGTATTTTGTAGCTAATGGTGGTAGCAAACATGTGACTTGCCGGAGTTTGTACTCATGTATATTTTACTCATTTATGTAATCTGGTTTATGTAGCTAAGGAATAAGTTGTGAATGTTAAACAAAAGATTATAATTTCTACTGAAACATAATTGTGATGAAGTTAACAAACTGTAAAAATGTTGTACTACAAGTGTACTTAACACTTACGGTTTGTCCTTTGGGAAAAGTCATTGCATGTTAAGTGGGGGATTGTGACGTGCAATGGCACATAGCCCATACATATTTAGTTTCTTATCATACAGTAATTACAATTCATTTTCGTCTCTTTTAATTGATTTTTTTCTGTTTATAACAATTTAACTATGCCAATTTAATCAAGTGTAAGGATTTATACCGCGGAATCCAACATATTAATTGGGAATGCTGGTAGAAAAATTAACATTAAAATTTTATCCAAAATTTAAATTTAACTGCTAAGGCAAGTTAAAAGTAGTAAATTTTACGTGTTAATTTTACCTGATTTATATTGTGTTTGGACTTATTTTAAAGATAATTTAAATTTAAACAACTTTTCTAAGTAACGTACTTGTATTTTGCTTTACTAGGAATTTGAAAATTTCAAGTACACAATGAGTTGGCCTCATCCGAGATGTGATTCATCTGGCAGGCAGTTCAAAGTTCAGACGCACATGAGACATGCCAGCATGCAGTTTGGTCAGCAGGCCGCTAGTCTATCTTCGTGGGTGGTAGGGCCGTGGGCAACAGAACACTGAAAAGGTGGTGCTCTGCAAGAGTTTGATCATGCAGCAACAACAATAATAACGACAATAATAAATATTTAGCTGTTATTGTGTAATAAAATGCTGTGCAACTTTATCATTAACTGTGTTACGTAATTTCTTTTCCAACATAAATGTCGGTTAACCAGTTTTTCACGCAACTTGGATCCCGTGGTATCACTCTGCCGCTCTGCAGAGTAAGTCCGGGTTACCGCTCAGGAGAGGTCAGTCGTCATCAACCTGAGCGAGTGAAAGGACGTAAAGAAATGGCCGGTTAAGTTGTTATCAGTCGAGGCGTCATGGCAGTAAGGACTGGACGTGTTAGGCGCTGGAGAGGGGCTGTGAAGCCTAGAAGGCGGATTTGCCAGTAGAAGGTGGTATAGAGGCACTCTTTATCATGTTTTTGAACTAAGTTGCAGGTGCTCGTAACAGCACAGTTCATAACAAGTGTAGATGCGACATTTTCAGGCTATGTTTCTCGAACTGAGTGCAAATGGCAAGTCAAAGTATTCACTTAGATCCGAATGATATAACCCTGGGCGCACTCACGATATTAAACGCCAGCGAGTTCCGGCATCATATTGGAATGTACAGCCACTAGTGTCAATTGTAAAGTTATACGATGAGAGATCAATAAAAGATAAAGGTGGATACGTATTTTCTTTAATTTATTCTTTGCTAATTAACACCACTGCTATCCAGGCATCATAATCATCATCACTACTTCTACAACAAAAATAAATAAATGTTCTGTGGTAGTTATCTTCATCACTCGTCCTTGGTAGAACTGTTGCCGCTAATAGAAGGTGGAGGCAAGGGAAAAGAAGCAGTTCCAACGGTTTTTTCCTTTGTTCCCCTGCTGCATCATTTAACAACAGGAGAAACCCCCCCCCCCCTTACAATCCGTATATACAAATAAATTTAGTAAGAATCATAATTCTAAGTGAGCTAGAGACAATAACGGAAAATAAATTATTTTAGGTATTTACTGTATCAAACGAGTGTTGAAACTTTTAAAATACAACAAAAACAAATGCAAATAGCCACATTCTCAACTTAGTTTTGTTTACATTAATTAACAATGCTACGGCTAAGTTACATACTGATAAACACGTTTGCACCTTGTAAGTAGGCCTGCACACCCAGGATTACTTTAATGAACATTTTCTTAGAGTGGTGGTTATTACTGTGAACTGATCTGTTGACTTATTTATTTTGTTTCATAGCATGTGATTTGGTGGCAGTTAACTTTTAACTGGCCAAAGAAAAATATATATGTACTCTGTGGTTGTTATGGACAGACATTTTGTTTTCTTTCATGTAACATTATTATGGAAAAAATATTTTAATAAATATAAAAATTGTGAAGTTGACTGAAAGAGTTATGTTTTGCTGATGGATTTATGCGTGTCTGAAAATCCTGTTATCATCATGTTGTTGCCTCGAACCCATGATTAGTCCCTGAGATAAGAGAAGAGCAGCAGATGGCAATTTTGTGGAGAGTGAAACCATTGCACCACCACAATGTGAATAAATAAATGGAACAAAATCATTGCAACAACAAATTATCATCTCTGGAATCAACAAAACAATTCCCTCACAGCTGATACCATCACTATCCTCATCATCTTTTATTATTTTTTAACTTCTCCCCAACAATAAGCGATCATAACACATCCTTTTCACTGTCATTTTACTCGCAGCAAGCACCCGCGTGCAGCAAATATACAACTATCAAATAATGAGCACAGCACGTGTACCGGAACTGAGGTGCAAGTTAACAGACTGTTGCTGGAATGCAGTTGCGTTGCCATGTCACGTCAGAACTGTGGAGCTGCCAAGTCGCGATGCAACCCCATCTCCTTTTTTTTTGTGAATAAACAATAAATCAAAATTTTTGAAAAAAGATTTCACGAAAAATTGTGCGAGGGGTATTCAAGTAAATACATTACTAAATACGTACACTTCTCTCTTGCAAAAAGTTACACTTTGTATTGTTCAAGTATAATTTTTTTGTGACGATAGGAGGTTCAACATGACCTTCTTGGACATAATTTTTTCTTGAAATACGCCAGATATTATTTTTAATTTTAAATACATTACTTTCTTATTTATGTTAAAGACTACTGAACATGTACTTGGTGCAATAAATGGCATAAATTTTGACATGGGTTGGGGGTGGGTCAAATATTGGTCCAAAATTCTTATTAGGACCCTCCCCCCTCTATATTGACCCTATTCATGGTAACCATAAGGGGTCGTTATAAAAAGGTTTTACTGTATTTATACTGTAATTAGATAAACACAATGATGAGAACAAACAATAAGATACATACACAAATTCTTACATGCATAAGCAGATAAAGCCAAATCTGTTATACAATGAAAATGTATCACTAAAACCAACATAAATAAATTTTTTTGAAGAAATAATTGCACTTTACATAAAAAATAGTACTGATCTTTGAATAGTGTGCCTTTAATAGGAAGATACCTGCCTACTGGAATAAATCTACATTTCAACTACCACTTGCCTTATTTTTACGCTACAGAAGCCAGACTATGCGCTCTGTATAAGACACTAGATGCTCAATTTTTTTCGGAACAACTGTCTGTCATATCTACAGTTTGGAGATACAGTAAACCTCCGATCTAAAGACATCAGATTTAACAACATCGGCGATCTAATGACATACCGTAATTTCCAAGAACCTTGGAAAAATTTATAGTTTCAAAATTGATCAAAGCTACGCAAAGTGCAACAGATCGCAGTAAAATGTTATTTAAAACAATTTTGCGTACATTAAACAATAACATACTGCAGATATAATAAATCAGTGATATGCAGCTGTGAAACAAAAAAAAAACAACTGTAAAGAATGTCAGAAACTTTGACTGGAATATAGTTGAAGCGCACGCCTGTTGAGTTAGACTGCCTGCGCAACACAGGCATATGTGAGACGTGATGACTAACACTGCCATATCTCCTCCTCCTCACTTCTCCAAGCTCCCTCCACCTTCATGCCTAACTCACATTTTTCCACACACCCTCCTCTCTGCACTTCCTTCTCCTTACTCCTACACATCTCCTTATCTGTGCTACGCAGTCAGCTACCAGACCTGTGCATAGCAACAGTATTGTATTGTTAGACTTGTTGCTCATCTGTGTCGTATTTTGCTTGGAGAGTGCTTGCTGTAAGAAATGAACGTCTAAAAATCTTCTGCCTGTCCACGCCAGCCAATAACCATTCACTCCCCCCACCCCCTGCCCAACAAACCAGATTGTGCTCATGTGCGTGCGCATCAACTGCCGACGCCAACTGGTAAGTCACGTGTAAACTAGCCTCTCTGGCCGCAAAGCAGTGCCACATGTTGCCTTTTCTTTCCCACCCTCCCCAGCAATCGTCTGTTTTTGTGTCTGGAGAGCGCCTAGGGGTGAAGGGTGAAGAGATAACATGTTTCTTTTCTTTTTCTTCATTACAGTACATGGTGGCCACACAAATCTGATTTTTAAATTCAAGAACATTTCCAGGATTTCAAGGACTCAAAACCAATTTTCAAGAAAAGAACGAATGTACTTCCCATATGGACATGGTCAATAATAGTTACTAGGAACACTTTAAATTTACGAAAAATATTTCGTTAATACATATTTTCGCCAAATATATTACACACACAAAAAACACTGTATTTAGACACCAAGTTATCTACGTAAAAATTTTTGTTCCCAATTACAAAAATTTATTGATCACGTAAGGACTGGAATTTGAGACATAATCATGGTTCAATAATCGTAACACGTAAAATGAACAGTCAAGACATGTTGCTTTAACTACACAATGTTTCGAAATGTGGTCCTGGTGTTTCAGAAGATGAAGAATCACGTTTCACAATTTTTTATATTACAGCTTACTTTATGTACAGTCCACTGCATTATTTTTTTATGCAAATTGGTTCCCACAAGAGAAATTCATACAGATCTACACATGCTTACAGTAAAATAATTTTATTGCAGAGCTTACATTTTGCCAATGAACATACGTGCACACACACAATCTCTCTCTCTCTCCTTTTTCCAAATTGAAAATATGGTACTGCAATCATGACAGTTGGAACAAAGTTACCCGACCATATACATTGTATTTGAAACCCAAGACACTGAAATAATACCCTCATTGTGAATACTAAGTATCTCGAGGTTTTTATTAGCACATTGTAAATGTTGGTTACGATTCAGGTGCATATAACAAAAAATATACATCTTTATGCTTCAATATAAGTACATCCTGATGTGTATCAAACTGACAACTACGTATTCAACTTTCAAATTAATTTAAAAAAACTCAAGGACAAGTGTGGAAATTCAAGCATTTTTCCAAGATTTTTAAGGACATATCAAAATCAAGGACAATTCTAGCTTTTCAAGAATTCAAGGACATGTGGTCACCATGCAGTAAGACATAAAAAATGGACCAGCATCGCACTCAGTCCGTAAAAGAGGCAAAAAAAGAAAACAATTGTGCGTTATCTTTTTTTTTTCTTGCTTCACGTCAGGTAGTGCGCATTAGAATTGAGCTCGTCTTGACCTTGACAACTTCCACTGTGATATTGATCACTCTGCACGTGAAGCATATGGCTGCAGCGTAAAAACGGCCTACGACTAGTCCCGTACATGTGGGCTGAAAAGGTTTTTAACTATGCCAGCTCAACAGGGCAGCAATTAGAGCGACTGTGACTCGCAAGTAGAGAAACACTCAGCCTCTATTCGCAGTGTAGAGCATTAAACTGTTATGCATAGTCTTAAGATTTTTCTTATAGGCCAAAGACTTAAAATGACTAGTAATTCAATTGTTTTATAGTGACAGCACCTGGAAAAGTCAGTTTTTAGCCATTTTGAGTGGCTCCAAATTTGAGTTTTTATTATGCATACTGGTTCTTTAAAAATACTGACTTTTTTATTCTTTATAAGCAGTTTTATTAGTATTGCTGAAATTGTATAATGGGGACAAGCTTAGTTACAAAAAAAAATGGACTCAATGGCTTTACTGAAAGGTTTTAAATCGTTGCAGTATATTTTTACTAGAGCTGGGTCGAACGTTCGAATTTCGAACCGAACCCGAACTTATAGGCTAAGTTCGGTTCGGTTCGGAGAAAAATATTACAAAAAAAATAGTTCGAGTTCAGTTCGAAAAATAAATAAAACGTTCGAGTTCGGTTCGAAAATCTGCAAACTATAAGTAATTAACGAACTTCTGAACGAACTCGCAACATATCACACACAGCATTCTAGCACGTTAAAATATGTGATCGTATTGTTTACATCGGTACAGAAAACTGTTGCCAACTTCTTCCGTTGAAAAGTCTATATTAGAGTGGTGATCGATAGAGACACGCGTTAGACCAAGATGGCGTCGATAGAAGGACGCGGTAGACCAAGATGGCGTCGCCACACCCGCATGCACAATTTTCGTTCCGTTTGTGTAATGCGTGCCCGGCACCAGCAGCGCGTTATTTATGTGATCACCAATATGTTTTCGTACGAAAGTGCAACTTCTCTCCAACTCGAATCTTGACTTTGACCAGAAAAATTTTGCTCCTGTTCTGTTGTAGGTCTTTGGTGGTAGTATGTTGTGTAGGGACTGAAAATTGTGTGGTATATTTTGTGCAAGTTACCAGTTTTTCTAATATTTATAAATAAATAAATTGACAACAAATGTCAAGGGTAAAATATTTTTCACCATTGCGGTTATGAAATAGGTAACAGTTTAGTTTGGGTTCGGTTCAGGTTCGGCTCGAGTTCGGTGAATAACAGGAAGGTTCGGTTCAAGTTCGGTTCGAGGATCACATTTAAGGTTCGGTTCAAGTTCGGATTCGAGGGAGCTATTGTTACATAAGTTCGAGTTCAGTTCGTAGTAGAAATTTGAGTTCTTCCCAGCACTAATTTTTACGTACGGTAAATAATAATAGTCGTTCTGTTATCGGTGTGTGCTTTGCGCCAGACAAGCAGGATGAATCACGCTGACGTGTGCACAGTCAGCTGAGAGGGAGACAAGCCAAAGCCAGCTAGCTGCTCTCCTCCCCAATCCTACACAACCAGACCTAGCGTGCTTCGCGGCCGCAGGCGTCACGGCACACAGGGAATTATGGAGCACCATTTTATTTGGAAGATACCTTTTCGTTATACTAAAATATAAATTCAAGAAAAGTGTATTTTAAGTCGGTAACTGTTCTACGTTAACTTTAAGAAAAAAACCACTTTAATTTTTTTTTTATTTTTTATTATTAAATGTTGGGGGTGTCTTAATTAATATCCTCGGGACTAACGACATTGGCGATCTAACAACCGAGCAGTGTCGTTAGATCGAGGGTTCACAGTACGCTTTTGATTTGACGACTTCTAGCTATTGATATAAATTTATATTTTGAATATTAAATTTCATATTTTGGTGCAAAATGTTATGAAAATTGGGGGAAAACAAAGGACACTTTACAGTAAAAATTTTAATTTTTAAATTTTAGTGCGGGGTGTGGGGGAATAAAATCCTATTGATTTTACGAATGTGATGATTGGAATAATGTGAGAATTTGTAAACTCAAAGTCTAGTGTAATCAATTCAAAATATCATTCCTTTAACATGAGACCATAATACATTTACATAATGCTAAAATTAATACTTCAACCAAAAAAATTTCATGGATAATGGGGGTTAAATTTGGTCTATTACAGGCCAGAAATTTTCACTCATTCCCAGGGAACCACAACACTTGGCTAAATAAAATGATGTAAAACTTAACTGCTAGAAAATGTATTTACAACATACCTTGGCGAGCTGAGTGCATCACTCATTATGTCAATGATTGCAGACTTTGCTTCAGTGCCTTGCAAGACAGCCTCCATGATGACCTTGAGGGGTAGTCCTGGCACCTTGATGTCTGCTTGCAGTGCAGTAATTCCTTTCTTGGTGCCAGCCAATTTGAAGTCCATGTCTCCCATGTAATCTTCTATACCCTGGTGCGAAAAATACATTCTCATTGCTACTGATAAAACACAAAGCCATAATAATGACAAATAAAACAATTTCATTAATACTGTAACACTCTTAAGGTACAACACATAGGTAGTCATTCCTGAATACTTATCAACTTAACACACCTGCCACAGACTAATAATTTATCACTTAAACCAGGCACACAAACTACTAAAATAAAATGAACAATAATACACTATAATAAATTATTCAGTAGTGGTGATGTGGCATACGTACTCTTTCCTCATTTCTGTATACCTACATCTACACACATGTACATACATTCACACACACAAATACATGCACATGTATGGCACATACTAGTATGAAAACTTGGTACCTGGCGCAAGTGGAGAGGTTACATACATACGGTATTACTACAGTCGCCGTTGATTTAATCATGTACCATAGGCACAAGAGTTTTGGGTACCCGGTTAACCAACCTGTATTTAACAACAGGAATCGTTTCGTAAATAACTCAATTCCAATTTTATGTCCTGTGCCACAGGAGAAGTCTTTTCAGCATGCAGCTTCACGTCATGTTTATTGCCGTGGTCGGAAAAGAACACGATCCCCGCTAGCAGCGAACTAGTGCGTGCCCTTTCAATGAGTCCTCTGCGAAAGTTCACATGTCTGCAATCATTCACGTGTGTCTGAAAGTCTTCTTGCTCCAATAGTGAGCTGCCAAGACAGATGCCTGCTGGGATGCCAGTTCAAGACACAGTCTCATGAATGACTTATCTATTTTGCAAGTCTCACATGCTATAGTGTGCCCATGAACATGCCCCCACTATCTGCCATATGGTCCGTAGCTGAACAGTGTAACGGGTGTGGAGTATATGTCAATGTCTATGATGAGGTCCCTGTTCGCGGTGCCAGATGTAACGGGGGTGGAGTGTATGTGTCAATGTCCGTAAATGCGTTTGTTGGTGTTTGTTAATGCTGTTTCTTATTCTGGAAGTTCTCGTTGCCGTCGATGGTGGCCGAAGTTTGTGTCTGAGTTACACTTGCCCGAATGCTCAGTGGTGAAATTACTACGTTGTTTATTAAAAAAAATCAAACCGCAACTAGAACAGTGCTGATGATATTTCCAGCAGATAATTTGATTAAAGCGGGAAATGCTTGCCAGTAAAATTATAAACACCAGCTCGGTTGCACGCCTGTATATTTTCCAGTACGGCTTTTGCTTACAACATGATTTTGCCGCAAGATACAGTTCCTTTTATAATTCTAGACTACTGGCTTCAAAACAAAGAGAACAACTAACTTAAGTTTTTTTTATCGACAGAAGACAACAAAAAACAAAAGAATATACCTTTTTTACGCTGTTTGGCTACACACTACCGCAAGTTCGCCACGAAATAGCTTGCATGCTGGAATTCAACTCGTTGCTGGACCGCTAGTCAACTAATCAGTACAATGTCATCACAACATACATGTGATCTGACTACATAATGAAAACTGTAAAGGCGAAGTTTTCATACATTACTAGTTACTTCCTTATCTTTCTACCTTACTACAGAAGTTACATTGATTCTTGTATGTATACTAACGAAGACAATAGAGAAAATGCCAACACTGGCAGTCTATCTAGTTGCGCCCTGGCCACTTTGGATTTCCTGCGCAGCCCCACTTCCTAACCGTGACTTCACACAGTCCGCCCTCTCCAGTCATCCTTTCAAGACTCCTCGTTCGTGGCGGATGTGCGCTGTTGCAACCACACTGCGGAATGATACACCAGGATCCAACTTCTTTTAAATAACAGTCAGTTGAGATTTATATCGACAGGAAATTACGTAACACAGTTACAGATAAATTTGCACAACATTCTACTGCACAGTAACCGCTAAATATTCATTAGTTTATTAATTGGGGATATGCTGCGTCATCAATTTGTCGCGGATCACCACCTTTTCAGAGTTCTGTTGTGCCCGGCACTACCACCCACGACGATGGCCTAACGACCAGCAGCTCTAGCTGCATTCCAACAGGTCTCTGTACATGCCTCCAGGCGTCAGAATTCTGACCTGCCTTCCAAATAAATCCCATTCCAGAGGAGGCGAGTTCAGAGTCTACTTTAAATTTTTTGAAATCCAAACAAAACAAAAAAGTACACGAAAAAGTTACTTAGAAAATTTGTTTAAAATTAAATTAGCTTTAATATGAGTACAAACATGATATAAATAAGATAACAATGACCCGTAAAATTTACTACTTTTATCTTGTTGTAACTGTTAAACAATAATTTTGAATAAAATTTTACTGTTAATTTCTTGACTAGCATCCCCAATTAATATGTTGGATCCCACCGTATAGATCCTTACACCTGATTAAATTGTGAAACCAACAAAAAATTAATTTAGAGAAAAAAAGAGGGTTGAAATTACTATATGATAAGAAACCAAGTATGGACTATGTTCTATTGCACATCACAGCAGTTTCACTACTCTCTCCGTCTACTCTTATTAACTAATCACCTTTTATTTTGCTCAGCAAGAAACAGTTCTTTAACATTGCAATTAGTAGTGTAAAACCCAATTTGCATCTCATGATGTGGATTTTGTACTGCAAACTGTTCTGCAACACCACTTAAATAACCACATATAGTACATAGCAGTCTTGAGAAACGAAGAAACCAACTAACCAAGATGTCAGTCAACAGATGGTAGGCCTCAAGATGCTTCGTGTCGGAGCCTTCATACCGGCTCACCAGACCGATTGCAACGCCTGCCACCGGCTGGGAGACAGGCACTCCTGCATCCATCAAGGCAAGGCTGCCACCACACACAGATGCCATGGATGAAGAACCTGTACAACATTCACAACTTGCTGCTACTATGCTAACATCACTTCAACACCAGAATACATACACAGCACTATAAAACACGTAGGCAGATATGTACAAGTACTTACAGAAACAGTACTTGCAGGTTGGAGAACACATAAAACAGTTGGACAAAACATATTTGAGCGGTTGCGCGGTCGTGCTGGCCACAGTGTATGAAATATTCCCAAATGTAATAAAAATTATTAAGATCTTGGACTAATGAGTACTTCATACTGAAAACATTATGCATGAAGTCACGAAAGCATACATTAAACAATTAAATATTATCACTTTTTTCTGTTTAAATATTTATAAGTAATTTTTCAATACAACTTAGGTTTAGAGAATGTGTTGGGGTGTACCAAGGTAATTATTCTTTCATTTTAAATCTGGATAAACTGTAGGTGTGAAATTTGAACAAACTGTAGACCTCATTTTACAATGGTCTGAATAACGTCGCTTCAAATTAACATCAGTTAAATTAATATACCAATAACTCTATGTAAGACTTTGCCCATTCAGAATAACATTGCTAACCAATCATATTTATGGTTTTAA
This sequence comes from Medauroidea extradentata, assembly GCA_003012365.1. Lineage (NCBI taxonomy): Eukaryota > Metazoa > Arthropoda > Insecta > Phasmatodea > Phasmatidae > Medauroidea > Medauroidea extradentata. Next base: position 23,685 of record PNEQ01086480.1, on the reverse strand, counting down.
TTATAGATCTACCACACAGTTATATGTTAGTACAACATTTCCAATGTCATTTCAGCTGAACCATACGTCAGTACATAAACTGTTATGTTTTTCAATATTATATTTGGTACTGTATGTCACTTATGCTCTCCCTCTCATACCTAACACTACCTAAACTGCACCAAGTTTAAGTCTTTTACTTCATGGCTACGTTCTGTTTTGGCTGAGTCAGTTTTCTGTAATTGTCAGATCTTACCTTTTACAGTGCTTAGTGCTCATGTCTCATGTCTCTTATCCTGTTTGAACTTAGCACCCCCAGCCCTCCTTCCTCCACTGATCCACCTTCCACTTCCCTCCTTTACGATTCCTCTCCCTCCCTTCTCTCTCCGTGACGCTCTCATTCCAGCTGCAAATTTGATTGTTTATTTGAGGACGAGAGCTCAAACGAGTCAGTTAAGTGCTCGCTTCACTGTGTTCAATAAGGGCCAACAACAATTTCTTGTGCAGTGGCCTGGAGTTATTTGGGACTCTTCTAGGTACAGTGTACTGAGCAGCAAGGATGACCTGCCTGTGCCATTTCATGGATGCACGAGGTGGTAATAGTATCATACATCATCTTGGACTGACATACTTCTGGTATTTTCCTATAGTGAGGCATGGTCCTGGCGTGTTGTCTGGCACAATTTCAGAATTGGTTGGAAAATATGATTTGGTGCATTAAACAAAGCGAGGGAGTAGACTTGCCAAACAACAGGGACGGTGTGGATTTTGACTGCCCATTTTACATCTTAGCCAGAGGCGGCCACTATTTCAAAGGCGGTTTGGTTTTTTAGCAGTGCCAACTGACATCCTAATAACACTTTGGAGTCAGTTCCAAGGAATTGAAATAATATCTGTGTTTGTTCCAACCAATTTGGCATTGTACATATTTGGTAATTTGAGTGAAGGATATTTTAAAAGAAACAGTTGCTACGGTATTTCGAATGTGTTTTAATTGACTTTGGCATTAATTACAGCCAAGGGTTATATTTCACAAGTGTGTGTGTTGCAGAGTCCAATCATATTAAAGATGACGAGTGGAGCCATGTCTGTGATTTTTATAGTATCAGCAAATATTCATAAAATGTCAAGGACATTTGGTTGTTAAATCTTTGTTACTACAGTAGAGTCCAGATTTAAAGAACTCTGGAATAACGAAAACAGTGACTTAGCGAAAGGATTTTTAGGAACCATAAAAAAAAATTGTATTAAATAACAAAATAACTTTTTTGATAAGATGGAATATTAACTGTAATGCAAGTCTATTAAAAATACTAGCACTGGCCGCAGTACTAATTTCTCTGTAGATAATCTTAAAAAAATCCTTTGAAAAAAAAAGTTACAAATTGTTGAAAACTTTGGCCACGTGAGTGAATCTGAGATAAGCATGCGTGGGCACGGCATGCATGTGACGCTGTGTTGCATAATAAGCATGTATCTAGATCCTCATCCTAGCGGCTGGCGAGGGAACGAGCATCTAGGTATCAAGTCTCCATAGCGCAGCGATGTAGGGCACATGAACAAATTCACAGATAGTGCTTCGTGTTTCCGTTAGAATGCGCTGCAGTGCAGCGTTCTCTATTGATTAATCCTATTACCGATAGAATGCAGTGGTGTCCAGCGTGATTATTTACTGTCATGTCCCATACTATTTACAACAAATTTATTGCCGTAAAAGTAAATAAATTTGTTTCTCCAATGCTAAAAAAAGTATTTTTAGCGAGCAGACCAACAGTTAGTTTCGTGAGAGTGGCTGCCTACAAGCTAAAATGGCCACCACCGCACGTATTTGATTATTATTTTACTACTGTCTCGCAAACTTTTAATTCAGTTTTTATTTAATTTTTTTTTACCTTTTTTCATGGGAATTTCCTGAATGTTGATGGTGGAGAGGACGGGAGAGAGAAGGAAAGATTGACGGCTCAGCTGTGTTAGCTATCACTTCTCACGTGCTGATGGCGCGCTGGCTGCCTAACTCACGCTGTGCATGCTCGCCGAGCGTTCCACAAGAAGTTTTTTGCCTATTTTCTTTTTTTTTTAAATTACCTTAAATTCCAACAATACATGCCCAAGGATTTAACTTTTGTGGGGGTGGGAAGGGGGGGGGGGGTTTAAAAAATATGAAGTCTGATTTAACAAAACACTGATTTAGAGTAAACATTTTCGGGTCCCGTGGCATTTCTTTAAATCGGGGTTCTACTGACCGGAGTACACGTTCAGATGTCTTTTATATACATAATTGTTCACTGCTTTAAATAAGCGTTGATTCTGGGCGTTGTATTTAAAGTTCATATGTTAATACGTAGAATGGATTGTCAGGGTCAAAAATCCTATTTTGATAATTTTTTTGTCAGTACATGGAATGGTGTGCATAAAAAAAGACTCCAGTTGAGAAGTTGCTGTAAACTTTTGTATTTGTTCATGGTACATGATGTGACAAACTAGGTAATTCCCTTATCAAGGTTGGGCATTGTACTAAACAATCTTTAGTGATAATGCAGTACTGTTTCATAACTCTGTTACAAAATTTGTTGTCTTATCGAACAATTTTGTACGCACCTATATAAAATGCAGTGTAAAGCCAAATCCAATTGGTCTTGCGATTGTTTATCGGGGAGCGAATAAATTTTGATGACTAGTCGCCACCAAGTTTTTTTTACTCGCACTATTAATTGTCTCATCTCTTGTTCACAACAAATAAGTGTATGTCTCGATGTTTTGAATAATTACGTAAGTTACCGAGGGGTTTTCCATGTCCTGTCATTTGAGCTTCCTGTGTTAGAATAGAGAGTAGTGAAGGGTGCATATTTAACTTCCTGCTTTCCTTGCCTGTACATATGATAGGCTACCTTATCCCTTAGAAAACTGCTAATGACCTTTAGTCCCTAAATTCATTGTGGTAAGTTTTTTGTAGGCAGAGTTTTGAAGTTGTTTCTTTTAAGTATGTTATTTTATAAACATGTATAATTGATTTTCAGTTCAATATACATATATGTAATTGATTCACATTTCAATACAATTGTTTTTACTGCACAAGTTGACTTCAAACAGTCCAAAATTATCTTCAAACACTATAACTTTGAAAAAAAAAAAAATTAAATAACTTCTCATGCCATGCCATCCACAAAAATTGAACTTTATTAGTTTTGATTTTGGAGAAAGGAATGATGATAAGACAAAGTGTTAGCAGCCCTATTGCCTACCACATCTGCAGAATTTGAGCCAATGCCAACTTGTCTGTAGTGAAATAACTGAACAATATCCAAAGAGAGATTCTGACTAAATACTGAAACTAAAATAACTAACATGTCACTATTTTTTAAAACTACATATTTGTTGCTTTAAATTGATTGTAGTATTTAGAGCTTTTTCACTATAAAGTTACGTTAAATGATTCAATTTCAAATTTTTTTAAGTACATCAAAACCATTTTTTACACCTCCCATTTTTGCACTTTCCCTCATTTTATACCTACACTTAGTGGTCCCATTTGCCACTTTTACATTATAAATTTCCCTCTTTCTACACTTTCCTGCATTTTCCAATAATTTTCCCAGGTAACTTGAGAAGTGTAGAAAAAAGAAGTCCCACATTATTTCCCAAGCAAAATTAAAAACAATTTACTGTAAACGGAATTTTTTGTAATGAGACCCTTTTCCGAATGCGGATAACAAGGCTTCCCACGACTTTTATTAGTGAAATCACTCAAACATGTAGACAGAAATGCATTTACAGAATCATACTTGCATGTGGAAGCACATAAAACATGGATGACACATTTTTTGCGCGGTCATGATGTTTTGCTAGCCAAGCCAGCTTCCTCAGGTAGCGAATGATCACACACTGCAGTATGGTGGGAGGTAAGCAGTGGTTGGTAACTAGTGCACCTCACGGCCAAGGAGAGAACTAGGGTGTGGTAGGATATTTGAATGAAAGTTACTGTATGTTAACGCTTGATGACTATCTGCTTTTGTGACAGACTGATGGGCTAGTTCCCAGTGCCTCAATTCTGCAATATTGTCTGAAGGTAGCAAAGCTCTCACCACTCTGGTAATATAAAAGGAATCAGAAGCAAGTATGTAAGAGGCTGCATGTCCAGCTGACTATTGCTTGTTTTGTACCAGCCCTGTGACCATTAATCCTCTTGTCTTAGTATGTTTGTAGTAAGGCCAATGTATTCAATATTGCACTGTGTGCACTGCATTTGGTAAATAAGGTTTTTTGTCCCATAGCTGAAGTTGCCTTGAATTGGGTATGTATGATTAGTGAGTCTGCTACGAAAGGATGTGAAGGTGCTGCAGGGATGGGAACCTCTGGGTGTGTTGATTATGCTGATAACAGGGCTGGGTGATAAATTGGAACTATAATAAAATAATTTAAGCCTCCTGCAATATATTGTGACATGCACTGGCACGTAACACATACTTGGCCTCTTTAACATATAATAATTTCAATTTTTTTTCTCTTAGTTAATTTTTTTTTGTTTATAACAATTTAAGTAGACCAACATAACCAAGTATAAGGATGTATACGGCAGAATCCAACATATTAATTGGGGATGTTAGTAGAGAAATTATTATTAAAATTTTATTTAAAATTTAACTGTTAAGGCAAGATAAATGTAGTAAAATTTACGGGTAAATTTTATCTGATTTATATCGTGTTTGGACTCATTTTAAAGCTAATATAATTTGAAGTAAATTTTATAAGTAACTTTTACTTATATTTTACCTTATTTGGATATTTAAAATTTCAAGCAGCCTCTTAGCTTGCTTCTCCTGGAATGGGATTCATCTGGCAGGCAGGTCAGAGTTCACTCGCTTGGAGGCACGTACAGAGACGTGCTGGAATGCTGCGAAGGCAGCATGTCGTTAGGTCTTCGATGTGGGTGGTAGTGTCGTGTGCAACAGAACTCCGAAAAGGTGGTGATCCGTGACAGATTTATGACGCAGCACCTCCCCAATCAATAAACTAATGAATATTTAGCTGATATGGTAGAATAAATCGCTTTGCAAATTTGTCAGTAACCGTATTACATACTTTTCTTCCATGTTAAATGTAAATTGACCAGCTTTTCAATCAAACTTGTGCCCTGTTGTATCACTCCACCGCTCGGCCGAGTAAGTCCGGGTGTCCACCCAGGAAAGTTAGTAGTGGCACATCGGAGCTTGGGAGCGGTCGCCGGGAGATGGCCGGCTAAGGGAAGATATCAGTCGACGTGTTATGGCAGGGCAGACAGGAAGTGTAAGGGAGCGCTGGCACAGGGAAGTAAAGCCTTGGGGGTGAAATCACTCTAGCTAGAACTTTATTCATCAATTTCATGCTTCATTCTTGGTAGAATTAGCTGTGTTGCACCATATGTAACCATGTAATCATATATGTGAACAGAGAAACAATTTACTCGTGAGTACTAAAGTTGGGAAAGCGCAGTTGCGAGCTATGACATCCTCTTGGGCAGACACTCAGTGAGAACTATATTGTGACGTCACCTATTTCACTTTGTTAGATATTAGTTTGTATGTATTGGGCAACTAGTGCCAGAAAACAGATTGGTTGGCTACAAATAAATAACCAATAGGAAGATATTCCTGGCTTTGTTTTTTTTGTAATTGGTAGTTATCAGTGGTGATGCGTGTCCTAATTTAAAAGGCAAGCTACTAATCATATTTGCGACTACCAGGATTTTAGCATTTAAAAAGGGAGAGAGGGGGATGCTTTAACTGAAGAGAGAAATAGTAAAACCGACTAAAAAGCATATTCCTTGGCAACAAGCGTGGCAGCCAGTTTAGCAACTGACGTAACGGAAATCATAACGCTTTGTATGGCAGCTGTGAAGGTATTAGTTATTGTGTCAAAGATTCATTATCAGAATGCGTGAAGGCAATATGATGGGATACCCGATACCTTAAGATAAAACCAAGGAGCCAGCCAGGGGGTGAGTCAGATTGTCATGTTAGTATCTTCAGAATGCAGCGTTGGCAGAAGCGTTATTTGGAGGTGGGGAGCAAAGAAGGGGGCAAATTCCCGCTCCTGGATTTAGAAGGATACATGTATAAAATTTTTTGGTGTATTGTGTTATTTACATAATACTAACGTAAGCACATAAAACCGAAGTTTTATTATTAAACTTTCTAATTTATATAGGCTCAATTAATAAAAAAATATGCAACAAGGTCACTGTTGCCCACCCTCCCCCCAAGAAAAACCGGAAATGATGCCTCTGCGCGTCGAAAAAGGAAATCATGGCTGGTGATGTGGCCGATGTTGGAGGCCATTGACTGTACAGTTACAGCATTCGCATTATTATAATCATAGCTCTCATAAAGCCTTCGTTTAATATCCTGCCATCAATACTGTTGAACGATTTTTGTATTTTTACAAAGAAGAACTTTGAAATCCCAGTTGCCAATAAAGCTTTAGTAATACTAACTTCGCAAAACTGCATAATTTTCATAGTTAGTTGTAGTATTACTATAGACAGTTCGGGATAAAGTGAGCACTCAAAAAATACCCTGCTAAAAATCTATTTTTTAGCAATTTTGTATCTTTCCGTGCGTAAAGGCAAACGATGGGAAATGTCTAACATCTCTACACACGGCACGTGATGTTTGCGCAAGTAACAAAGCGTTCAGTCGGTAGGAACCTATATAGTTTGATAAATAAAATTAATTATATAAAATACATGTATGTCAATTTCGGTTGATTTTGTTTAAGTGTTGTTCTATTAAAATATGAAAATACATGGAACTATTTTGCGTAATTTCGCTGCCAACCATACAAGGTGTAAAGCAACTATAGTTAATGTAGAATTATATGATGTAACAGCCAGTGATATTTTGCAAATGTTAAATTTTTAGTGTTCACTTTATCCTTAACGACCTAAGGCTTCTTTTGGCAACTGGGTTTCCAAAATGTTTTATTGTAAAAGTAACCTTCAAAAAAATTACAGTCGACAATCGATCTCGCAAGGATAGTTCAGATACGTATGTTTATGAGAACTATGCACAAAACACCATTGTTAAAATTAATTCTGCAAAATTTACAAAAATGTTGAATAAAGAATAATTTTAAACAAGATTACAAACATGTTGAATTACACACATTTCAGGTGTCTACCTACCTTCTCTGATGTGGTCACAGCTTTGTAGAATAGTAAAAACACTGTTGGAAAAAGGTTTAGCACGTAATCCACACACACAACACTTGCATCCACATTTCAGTTTCATTCATTTTATGTATCTTGGAATTTAGTCTCGCAAGACCAATTTTATCCCTAGTTTAGATAACGCAGCAAATAAGGGTAAAATTCAACGCACAATAACCAAATTAAATAAAAAAACGACAATATTCACTTGGCAGCATAACCGTGCAGTGCGGGAACTTGCGAGTATATTGGATTCGTGTAGTAAAACGAACTGCCGGTGACCAGTGTTGCCAACTGAAGTTTATAGGAAACCACTAATGGCACTGGAATAATCAACAGAGACCTATCTTAACAATAAAAAAGAAAATTTCCAATTTACTAGTATCAATTTAAACAGTCTTCTCCTCCCTTTTTATCAACGTATAAGTTACAAAACTTGACAGGTAATAATACATTATCTGAAATCACAGTAACTGGTAACAAAACCACTAAAGTGGCAATTCTGCTAGGTTCGGCTATATTCGAATCACTTTGGTGAGAAAGCACTGCAATCATAGCTTCTAACACAGCGTTACGTAACCAATCCCCTCCCATGTTCCTTCCAACCGGCCACCCCTCCAACCCCTTCATTTGCCCGTATACTATCTCGGCAACTCTACCCACTGGAAGCGTTATTGGAAGCGCTTTTAAACACCTTGCTTTGGTTGTTTACGAGTTCTTATCTTCCGTTTGACAGTGTTGTAATCCGAGCGGAATACGAAAAATATGCACGTATTTGCACGAGTCATAGTTAGCTTCTAGTAGTGACCAGGTTACAAGTAAATATTTATTATAATCAGAGAATTGTCAGGAAGCTGCCTGGGCAAGCACTGCTTGCCTTGCTTACCCTGACAAGACGCCAATGGTAGTTATGCCACCATATTTTACCCAAACGATAAAAACCAAAAGGACAAAGCTGCTATCCGGGCACGGGTGAAAGATTAAGCAGCTGAACATTCTCTCCCAAACAACTTCATCATCGACAATGACGACGGCTAACGTGTAGGACACAGACCCGTTACAATATTATAGGCAAATAAAAATATTATGATTCAAAAAATACGTCTGAACTATTTCTCAAATAACAAACAGCAAACCCCTATGATAACCATAAAAATAAAGCCACAAATTTTTAGATTTATCTTGTTTGGTTCAAATTATCAATAATAACTTATAGTTCATTAAATGTACAACAACTTATACAGCAAACATATCTTAGCAGTGAAGACATTTTAGTTTATAAAATGGTTTTTTGGCACTGTTGAATGGTGATAGGTGAATATGGAGCAGCACCAGTACTGTAATGAAAGGGTGGGAGGAACAGGATATCCCAGAGAAAACCTGTCGACTAACAGCATTGCACGACTCAACTCCCATATGTTAACAGACTAACAGCATAGCACGACACAACTCCCATATGTGAACAATCAGGTCAATCCCATTGGGAATTGAACCCAGATCACCTTTCTGAGAGAGGAATGCAACTTAGCCAATGTGCCAACTATATCCCCAACCAACTTAAGTAAAATGCATGCTCTTAATACATATTACAACTAAAAATAAACACTACTGCATGCTTGAGATTATGACAAATGAATCTAACATATTGCTAAATAAGAAATACAACTTCTGCAACACAACTCCATGTTATAACAACTTTGAGTGTGTAACTCAACTCGACAGCATCGGCCCATTTTACAAAGCTACAAGTTTGTTCGTAACAAGTAGATTCCTACATGTTTACAGTGAAACCTCTATCCATCGTTTTTCAAGGGACCAATGAGAAAAAAACGATGCATGCAAGAAAACGAAACATGCAGGAAACACATAACCCCCCATCCCAAACTAAAAAAAAAAAAAAAAAACCAAAAACATAACCTCAAAAATTATTTTTAATATGTCCATCACATGAAAATTTGCACTTCAAATATGTGTGTGTTGAATATGGTCGTAGCTAAAAATGTATTACCGACGATCTAGTTTAACTTCAAAGGTGGCAATCGAGACATTTGGCAATGTCAGCATCCTTATTACCGGGACATTTCTTTACCTCCTTTACTATTTCAAGGCATTCTTCAACTGAGCGAACAGATTTTGAAGGCGGTGACATTGTTACAGCAATAATTTATAAATACATTTCACAGGCTTTAAAATAAAAATAGTGACCTCCACTTGTTAACAAAATTCACAAAACTGTTGCTATCTAAATGGAAAACGTAACAAGAATAAGATACGTATTTACAAGGCGAAACGTAACCTCTCCTACTCGTGCACTTGCGCTCGGCTGCCTTCGGCTTTACTCTGAAGTGCACAAAATGGCGGAAGAAAATTCCCAAAATTCTTGACATTACTGAAATTTATTCACACTTTACTGAAATGCGAAAATAAAAACACACATTTACAATAAAACAAAATGAATTTGGAATGATTGCCAAACATATTTGAAACAATAACGGTGAAATTTATAGCCAAAACAAACCAAACATATTACGTTCATCTGTATTTTTGACAACGGTAAATATTTGCCCTGTGCGGTTATGATACCATGTGGGTTTAATTAACGTTGTTTATACAGGAAATTTGTCGGGACCATGAAAAACGATCAATGGATACGGAAAAACTAAAGAAATGGGAACGATGCAACGATGTTCCACTATACAATAAATCCCACAGCATTGTGATTCTCAAAGGAACAAGTCAACACTTGTGATGACAAGAGAATTTTGACAAGTTTACATGCAAATGTCCTGTTGCAATCAAGTGTACAGCTTGATACTAACAAGTTTAGAACTCCAACAATATTGATGTTAACTAATCTGTTGTTATAAGAAGAAGGGATACTTTCAATAATAAAAAGTAACACAACTTGCAACATAAACATACCATTAGACTCGAGCACCTCGGATGTCAGCCTAATGGTGAATGGAAAATCTTTGGGAACAACTGGTCTCAAAGCCTTTTCAGCTAAAGCTCCATGTCCAAGCTCACGCCGACCAACAGGACCAGACCTGCCAACTTCTTTTGTTGCATAAGGAGGGAATTCGTAATGCAGGAAAAAGTTCTTCTCCTTCAGTCCACTGAAAAAAACCAACCATTACTCCATCAGTAACTTATAACCAAGGATAAGTTATGTTTTACTTTAGGTAACATTTGTTATATGAAACGAAGAGACCTAACACCAATAAAGTAATGATGTCTCATGTCAACACGTACTTAACAGTAACTCATGATAACAGCTTATAAAATATTTTGCTACATCAATTTCTTTGAACACTGCACAATGAAATTTAAATTGAAAAGCACTAAAAGGAGATTAAAGTGAAAGGTGGAATAATTACTAAAAACGTAGATAGAGCTGTACAATTACTTACAGAAACATTACTTGTGCATCTCTATCTACGTTTTTAACCATTAGTAGCCTAGCTGCCGTTTCTCACATTTTCTTTGAAGGTGGAATAATTTTTGAGATAATGCATACATACAAGGAGATTTTGCTAGGATAGACATTTGACCACATCGCCAGTTATAAGATTGACATTTGGTTCGTTTGTTTCTTGACAGTATAAACGGGTGATAACCATGGCATTCTAGGTGTGCCACTACATTTCAATTGGTGTTTTTGGAGAAGAATCAGTTATGCTTTGTGAAGAGAACTAAATAAAAGGGAATGTAAAACAAAGGAAGAGGCAGCTAGGCTATCAGTATGCACAAAAGACAGAAGCACAAGTACTAACGTTTTAGTACTTGACAGATACACACACACAAATAGGAAGACACATAATCGCGGAAGGGCATATCGCAACGTTTAGCTGCTTAGAGTAGCTTCCTCGGGCAAAGAGACATGGCTGACTGCGGTGTGGCTGCCGATGCACTGATGCTGATGCACCTAGCGGCCAATGGTTGAACTGATATGAGGTGGGAGATTTAAAAGTATCACGTAGAAGAGGATGATGAGGATATACAGGTACAGTGGTTGTGGGAAGTTGAATGACTGGGGAATGTTGGTGTACAGAGATGTGACGTCTATGGTGACCAGACAGGCATCTTGTGGTATGGAGTCTAATTGTCTGAGGCATTCTAGAAAGTGGTTGGTGTATTTAACATAGGAAGGTAGCTCACGCATCTGGTCTATCCACCATAAAACATTATCTTAACCAAAGACCTTCAAACAGCAAACCATCTACTGCCTTTCTGGTGGAACTAGCCAGACTAACACTCAGCAACAACAGCTTCCATTTCATGGACAAACACTACCTCCAGATCAAGGGCACTGCCATGGGAACCTGCATGGCCCCCTCCTATGCCAATCTGTTCATGGGCAGACTAGAGGACAACTTCCTCAGTCACCAGCCCAACCAACTGTACTGCTGGATGAGATATATTGATGACATCTTCATGATATGGACCTCACCAGAAGATCAGCTAACCCTCTTCCTAAACAGCTGGAATACCTACAGTCCACTTAACTTCGCCTGTCATTTTCCAAGACACATGCAGTTTTCCCAGATGCAGTTTTCCTAGATGTTGAGCTTGCACTACACAATGGTATCATTCACACCTCAGTACACACAAAACCAACAAACAACCTTCAATACCTTCATTTCAACAGCTGTCACCCATAACCATGCCAATAAGTCACTACCGTACAGCCTTGCCACCAGAGCCAACCGCATATGTTCAACCCGCAGTGACCTCAACAAACAGTGCCAACAAATAGCCAAAGCTTTCACAGACAGAGGTTACCCTGAACCCCTGGTCCAAAAACAAATCCAACGAGCCACCTCTATACCAGCAACACTACCAAAGCCAAAAACACAGAAATCCCCCTGGTGGTATCATATCATGAAGGCCTAGGCAAACTCCGACCCATTCTCAATTCAGGCTACAAAATCTTGTCCTCCTCACTACAAACCCAAAACCTTCTTTCAAAACCACCCAGGCTAGTTTTCAGATGACCACCCAACCTCCGCAACAAACTAGTACGTCCCGAACTCCCACCTTCTACAACTACAGTACCAACACTATTACGAATATCAAAGGTTCTCATCCCTGTAATAGCTCACGTTGTAGCACGTGTGCCATCTACCAGCCCTCTACATCATTCAAAAGCAGGCAAACCAACCACATTTACCCCATCCAAGGCAGTTACAATTCTGCTACCAAGAACTTGATCTACCAGCTACAGTGTTCACACTGTGATGCTGAATATATTAGCCTCACCACCAACACTATGAGACAGAGAATGAATGGCCACAGAGCAGACACCAGACAAGCCATAGCAGGTAAAGACACCAACCCACAGGATAAACCAGTTGCTGCCCATGCAACCCATCATAACAAAGACTTTTGACTCTTGCTACAGCACTAGAGTGGTGAGGGCCTTGCCACCTACAAGAAATAACTCTGAACTCAGACGATGGGAACTAGCTCATCAATACATCACTAAATGCAGACAACCACCAGGTCTCAATATAAGATAAAATCCCCAGTCATTCAACTTCCCACAACCACTGTACCCGTATATCCTCATTATCCTCTTCTATGTGACACTTTTGAATCTCCCGCCTCATATCAGTTCAACCATTGGCCGCTAGGTGCATCAGCATCAGTGCATCGGCAGCCACACCGCAGTCAGCCATGTCTTTTCGCCCGAGGAAGCTGCTCTAAGCAACGAAACATCGCGATACGCGCTTCCGCGATTATGTGCCGTCCTATTTGTGTGTGTATCTGTCAAGTACTAAAACGTCAGTACTTGTGCTAATTAAAAGGGAAATTTATCATGAATACTTCTGGTGTCTTTCTTACTTCTTGTAAGTTTTTGTGACATTCTGCAGCCTGTAGTCTTCTAAATGAACACTGAAAAAAGATTACCATTTTAACCTAGGATTTCTGTAACAGAACTCACAATTAAAAACTGGAATCAAAGTAAAAGTGTACCACAAGTCTTCTGCTCACTACCTGATACTGCAGTATTGAGGGACTGGCCGCTTTACTGTACAATAAATAAACTTGCTGACACACATAGCAGGAAAAATGTAGAAGGAAACATTGCGTCATCTGTTTTCCAAAGTTAGGCCAAATTACCCTGAAGCCTAGGCAAGCAAAGCCAGATTACTGCAAGTCTACTGTACATGTAAACACCAGAGAAGAAATATAAACACTTTATTATTATCTTCATGTTAAATTATAATTTTGTTACTAAAAAGTAACAATGTAATGTGCAAATGCAATTTAATTATAAGAGCTGGTTTCTAATATTTCAAAAACTACATAGTATAACACTGTTACCGTAATCCGGGATGGTCGGGACCGAGACAACCATGGATTAGCGCATTTCATGGACTAACGATAAAAAGTCCGGAAGTGCTTCCCAGACACGTGCCTAATGTGTGAATCTGGGTATGAAGGTCAAGGTTGTGTGACGTCACATTTCCTGAGTCACAATATGTCTGGCAGCAGATGGATAAGTGTACTTACATACCGTATTTACCCAGGTAACCCCCGCCCCCGTGTATGCCATGCACCTGTATTTTTAGACCACCTCGGCAGAAAAAAATTTTTTTAAGCAAAAAATTTTAATTGTTAATGCATTGCATGCTTATGACCACTTATTTTCCATTAAATGATGAAGTACGCAGCAGCAATATTCTTATAAATCGGCGCTCGCACTGAAAACGCGCCCACCAGTACAATAAATAAACCGGCCGGGCAGCAGTGTGATGCTTGGCAACAGCGCCGAAGTAGTGGAGAAGGTAGTCCAGTCCCTGAAGGGCACTGTCTGTAGGAATTTCATGTATGGAAAGTTACCCATTAAATATTGTTTTAGTATCCCTCAGAGGTCACAAAAAGTCAGTTTAGTTTTGTCGAATCGTGGTACTTTCCAATATGGCGGCCATTAAAGTTGGAGAATGACGAACATCTGTTAAGGGTATTTATTCAGCAATCAGCTAACTGATTTTAATTTTTTTTTTCTAAAGGAAAGGTAAAAAAATTATCTTTAGTTTTCGTCCCCATCAATTTTTTGATATAAGTGTTAGATTAGCCACCAAATAAAATAATAATAAAAACACCACATAGAAGTAACAATTCGCAAACTCCTTCCCCTCACAGCCCTGCCAGAAATATAATTTTGCAGGTGTATATATAATAAATATGCGAAGAAAACCAAAGTGGTCTGACCTAGGTACTATTAAGTTTTGTTGGATTGTGAATGTCAGTTTAAAATATACTATGTATTCTATTGCAGGTAAAATGTATAGGATGATTGTATGATGCTTAGATTGTCGCAGCCCTGCCAGGAATAGAAGAGTTCAGGTTTATACTTAACATTTGTCGGTTTACAGTATTTGTGTTTAATTGCAGGTGGATTGCCTGGCATGACTGTAGGCTATGCTGCTTGGATTGTCATTTTTTGTACAGCTTCAATAATTTTATAAAATATTAATTCCCAAGTATTCTGTTTCAGGAATAGAGATGTGACTTACTACCATGGAAGGTGTGCCATTGAAAAAAAAATTTAAGAGGGAAGTGGATATAACGAAATGCATAATATGCCAAAAGGAAACTCATTTTTCAGTAACTAGTACAGAGAATGGTAGACAAAAATTGTTGGAAGCAGCTACAATCAGAGAAGATGAAGCAGCGCAGCGAATTAGTCAATTTCCATTATCTGACATTGTATATCATGTGAGTAACTACTGTTATAAGAAATATACACGGAAAAAGGATATCGAGAGAATAAATAACAAAATACACAAACTCCCTGAATCTGAAACATCGCAAGAGGAAAATACTCCACTTCGACTGGGAAAGACACGTACTTCTGTGGGAAGTAGACAGTCGCCAAGTAGTGATGTACACCCTTTCCGTTAAGTACATGTGTGTCATTTGTTCCCAGCAGAAATACAAAGGCAGATGTGAAAAATGCAGTATCTTGGAAAAAGCAAGGGCCGAAAAATTTCTTGAAGTCACTAATTTCTTTCAGGATGAGGTATTTACAAGGACTTATGATTTTCAAGGAGTTGAAGCAGTGTTTGGAGCAGATTTGTATTGCCATGTCAACTGTATTTCAGGATACCTCCTTACATATGAGCGCTGCCAGGAAGAACAGAAAGCATATGGACCCGAAAGACGTAAAACATCAGTACAATTTTCCGAGATATTGAAATCTATTCATGGAGGTTTAATGGACGGTCTAGGATTTCAGCTAAGTAGTATTCGTGACTTGGGAAACAATTTACTACAAAAAAAATTGAAACATTCATCAATAAAGAATTGAAAAATTTATTTAATGAGCACTATGGGGAAAACATGTTTATCTAGACCACTAGAAAAGAACAAATCTGAAATGGTTTTTCTCAACAGTTTTTCTGGTGATATAGCTAAAAAAATTCGAGACATGAATTCAAAAATGTCTTCACTGAAAGATTGTGCTCAAATACTTAGGGCTCCATTAAAACAAGTTGAATTTGATCTACAAGGCAGGTTTTGCGATGATGCAGATTTAGAAAAAGCATGGAACGACATTTCTATTCCACATCCAGTCAAACTATTTTTCTGTGAACTGTTTGGTTTGAAACATAGTGACTTCGGAGATCCAGAATATGAAGATCAGAGTGAGAATCCCTCACAAATCAAGTCTGAACCCTATGAAAGAGTAAAGAAATTGTTAGCGTTGTTTCAAATAATTTATTATGACATCCACAGTGGTCGCAAGAGAACACCCCTCCACATGACGATAGCACAAGCTATCCACAATACATGTAAGAGTGAAAGTTTGATAATAGCTCTAAACCATTTTGGGTTGTCTATAAGTTACAATAAGCTTGTTAGGTATCACGACGATTTGACGAGTTATGTAGCTAAAAACTGTGATAAGAAAGTACCACTTCCGAGCCACTTTCATACAAGGACATTCACAATATGTGCATTTGATTACTTTAACCATGACGAGGCTACCCTTTCTGGCATTGGTAGTACTCACGACACTGTTGCAGTCCTGTTCCAAGATAAAACTAATGATATTCACAAAAACCACAAAGATCAAATACAAATGTAGTCTGTGGTGAAAAGGTTCTACAAACTATTCTACCACGTCAACAACTTAAAGAATTCTTCAAACATGCACAGAAACCAACTACATATACCACATGACTACATTGTCGATCAAGAGTTACAGTAGAACCCTGTTATAACATTTTTCAAGGGACCTTTGAAAAAAAAGTGTTACAGTATATGCAGGAAAATATTATAAGCAGGAATCAATATTTTTAAACCAATAAATGGATATTACTCAAAAGTAACTTTAAAATTTGATAGTTTATGTACAGTAAAGAGGCCTATAATGAGATTAAATGCAGCTATAGTTACTGTGCCATCAGAAACATGATTAATACATACATTGTGTGTATAATTAAAGCTTTCCACCTTGTCTTCTGTAGGTTCATGATCATCATCTTCAGGATCACAGTCTTTAATATCACTGTAATGTACACTTATGATACTTTCTCAGACATTAATTTGTTTTTTACTGTTGTTTTTAGTCTGCAGCTTAATTATTTTATCTAAAATAATACAGTTACGAAAAATTTGACCAGAGTTGTGGTTAATGTCTGAGAAAAAAGTGAAGTTATATGCAGGAAATGAAAGCATTATGCTTTGTGGAAAAATCTTGGGACCAAAGAAGAGAGATGTTATATGCAGGAAAATGTTACATCCAGAAATGTTATAACATGGTTCTACTGTATATAGAATGAATGACAGAGCTTATGACTTAATTGCAAAAAAAGATGCTGCATGGTCTGTATTAATATTAAATCTACCAAATGCTAGTGACAGTCATGTAAAACCGTATGATCTGAACAATTGGTGCCTTCATGGAGAGCCTTCAACTCTATTGTGACTTGTGAGACAGTAAATCTAAGTATCGTTGGTTTTATACCAATAATTCCCTACCCCATTTCTGAATATAGCACTGTATATACAGCTCTAAAGAATTTCCAGAACATACGAACTCAACTGACACAAAACTTTCTTCCTTTGACAGCTGACGAAGGAGTTTACCACATAGCGAAGGAAATAACAATGCATAGGCCACAAGAGTTTCCTGACATTGTACTGTGTCTCGGGTCATTTCACATGATTAAAATTACTCTGGCATGCATTGGTACATATGTTTGAGGTAGCGGAGCTGAACATATTTGGACTGAAACATCAATTTTTGGAGTTAAGGTCGTGGATTCTGTAATTAGTGAATCAAATTACAATAGATCAATAAAAGGTTGTTTCTCTGTGAATCGATGGAAAGACTTTTGTGGTGTGAATTCTTTAATCCAAATGGTACCGAGATGTACAATACTAAGTTGACAATGATCCAATCATTGAAAATGTCAGTGCATGAGAAATCCCAAATGTGTAGACATGATCTAGATTAATGTATGTCAGAACCTACAAAATATTATGAATGACTTCATAGACTTCATGAAAACATTTTCTGCTAAAAGCGAGACTGCAAAGTTCTGGACTGAATTTATTGACACGGTTCACTTAGTTCGAAACTTAATCAGGGCTAATAGTGAAGAGAACTGGTCTCTCCACCCCCACACAGGCTCTTCTTCCATTGTTTTGCATATTCAACACAACAAATTACGCTCGCTGGTTTTCTCTTTACCTAGAGGATATGAGCTTGCTTCCTGAAACGGCTCCTGAAGTGTATGAAATGTTCTGTAAAGGAAAATTCGTACTGAAACACACACCTGGAAAATTTAAAGCAGTAGGGCCCGACATGTGCTTGATATGCTTGGAACAGACTATAAACCGCTCCCAGAAAGGCACGTCTGGCGTGATTGGAACCACAAAGAGAAAAAATTTTGTGGCAGTATGGGAGATTATTTATCATGAAGTACTACTAGCTGTCACTAATCCGTTTCGTAAGATCAGTGGAGAGAAAAACTATGCCCAGCATGTCACACAAAATCACCAATTAAGTAACACACAAACAAGTCAACATGAAGAACATATTGCAGACATGGTGGCATTCATTAAAGGAGCTGAAAATCAGTTTCATATTACTTCAGAATGTGATCGCAGGTTGCATAACATTGTAACAAAGGAAGTAATGAATGATGTTATTCGATCAGAACTACTTAGGCTTAGAGAGACATCCGCTGAACTCTACAAGAAGTTTAGACGGGAGAGAATCGTTGAAAAATCTAAGCAAATCTGTGACAGAATACCTAGAGTAAATTTGAAAACATTTAATAGCATACATGAAGTTCAAAACCATACACACCACGTAAAAAAAACAGCAGTTGAAAGAAGTTGCTGTGGGACAAAGAATTCTTGACATTGCATCCGAAAGGAAGTATGACTTTAGAGAACTTCTAAAGTATGACATAGTACCTAATAACTTCTTGTTTGATGCAAATGGATTGATGACAAAACCTCACAAGAGCTCTCTAATGCAGGAACTAGAAAAAACACTCTTATCTTGTGATTATGTTCCAGAAAATGATTGGATTGAGTGCAATACATCTTGTTTGGTCGATGTTATGGCAAATCTAAGAAAGGCTAATATCAGGGGATTAAAAACATTTGCAAAAATGAGTGACCGTTTTTTTTTCTATGATTACAATGCAGACCAGAAATTCAAGCCGAGTACATTTTGTTTTTTATTCCTACCTGGATGGATCTATAAAAGGTACTGAGAGAATGAGAAGAACAAATGCTACCAAATCCATAGAACTGGTAGATATATCAGATGGCACTCCTCTATTTGTAAAGATGGCGACTTTCTAGTCATCTGATAAAAACAAAATGAAACTTCAGATCTATATAGCCAACTGGATACCCACGCAAGGCTGCCGTAAGTTCCCACACATTCTATTTTATCTCAGCGGTACTTCAGGTGATAAGTCTATGGTCTGCAAAAGTGTTTGTGGGTCTCAAATACTTCAACGTCCACTTCTGGACGGCCACATAGAAGAAGCAGATCTTCAATTAATTCCTCATTGTGTGAATAACGGTATACGTGGTTACGAGAGAATTGTTGTTTTGTCAAACGATACTGATGTACTTGTTCTATTGTTACACTTCTACAACATGATGTCTTCAAATGGACTGAAGGAGCTCTGGATGAGAGCTGGAGCCGGGAACCTGGATGAGAGCTGGAGTCGGGAACACAGCAAGACTATTTCCTGTCCATAAGATATCAGATAATGTACACGAGATCTGTCAAGTTCTCCCTGCTTTGCATATGCTCACAGGAAGTGATTACACCAGCAAATTTGGTACAAAACAAGCAGCACTGAAAGCAAGACTAACTGAATATCCACAGAAGTTCGGGAGGAAAACCAATGAAGAAATTATGCAAATAAGGATAGCAAAAGCAGAAGAATTTCTAGTACAAGTGCTTAAACTACGAAGTGAGTGCAAAACAATGGGTGAACTTCATGTATGGGTTTACCATAATTCAAAGACTCCTTCGCTTAGTAACTTCCCCCTTACAAGTTCTTCTATGAGAGAACACACAAAACAATCTTTTTATATGACTCATGTTTATATAAATTGTTTAAATGAGATACAACTACAACCAACCATGTTTTCATATGTAAAGCAAGATGGACTTCTTCTTCCATTCAAAGAGTGCAAGATGATTCCCCCTGACTTGGTGAAAAATTGTTCATGCAAAACATGTGACAATGCAACTGCTCACCTTGTTGCAAATTCTGTCGCTGCCAGATCAGTTATCGTAATCAAGAGTGTATGAATCCATATAAGTAACTGTGACTTATAAACTTGCAGCCATATGACTTTTCTATAACAACAAGTTAGTACATAAACTGCAGTCTCTTATATAATAACTGTTACTTTTATATGGTTTTTTATTATTCTTTAATTTGGTGGCTGATCTAACACTTATATCAAAAAATTTATAGGGACGAAATTTGAAGATGGTTTTGATACCTTTTATTTAAAAAAAAATATTCAAATTGATTGGATGGTTGCTGAATTAATAACTCTAAAAGAAATTGGCCATTCACCATCTTTAATGGCTGCCATATTGGAAAGTACCACAATTCGAAAAAGCTACCCTGACGTTTTGTGACCTATAAGGGGTAAAACAATATTTCGTGGGTAACTTTCCATACATGAAATTCCTTCGGACCCACCCTCCAGGGACTGGACTAAGAAGGGAAAAACGTGACCTTGGCAGCAGTGTTCTCCCACCCTTGCGCGGCAGGACAACGACCATGTCACAGGCCAGTTAAAGGATGCATAAATACTTGCCTCCAAGTTTTCAGTCGCTTGGAGTTCACTGGCAATATTCACTAATTTCAAAACACACATTTCCATGCTTACGACATAGTTGAATTGCCATTTTTCTTTAATGAATTGAAGCAGTCTTTCTTCAATTTCCAAAAATTTAGCTTTAGCCCCTATAAATGCCCGTCTTTAACCACTAACTGAATAAAGTTTGTCAATGTTTTTCCTCCAGTCCCGTATGCACGGCTCATCCATATCAAATTTTTCTCCTGCCGCACGATTACCTATTGTAGCGTGGCCCAGGTCCAGACCCCCAATTTGTTTTTACATGTTTCAATTAACAGTATATTTGTTTAAATTTTTGCTGTCACTAATAATCGAGGCCTCATGGTCATTCTAACAATGGTGTCTGAGAGTTTTGTTAAGAACTGTTTGTAATTTAATTTGTTAAATGCCAGTATGTCAGTGGAAACTTACTCATATTTAAAATAGTCAATTTCAGTAACTGTGAACCAATTCTTCATAAAATAAGTAACCTTTAAATTGGTAATTAGGGATTACTCATTTAACAGTAAGAATAACAGTTTGCATAATTATGTTAATATTTATTTAAAATTTAAATGATTCTGTTTATGTCTAGTAATTTATCAATATGAATTTTTCGCTTAAATTGTTTGCATTTGAATTTAACAAAATTATATGTGTTCATTGTTAAAGCTTGGAGTGTGAAAAGGACAGAGATATGAATTTAAATTTAGAGTTTCCAGGAAAAGTTGCTATATTTCAGTGCAAAACCAGCCTATAAAGATGATCGTTAAGAATTTTCCGCCATATTTAGTTGCAACCAATAAAATCACAGACTGCTGGTATTTGGCCACGTCAAGTTTAAATTTAATACTTCTTTCACCTAGTAACAAGGTTAATATTAGGCTAAATATATATTTATATATAATTGATTTGGAAACTAAAATGTTAATGTTTGTAATTATGTGGAAATGTCACGAGTTCAAAATGTTCTTTTAATTATGTAAAACGTAATATTTTTAATTGTTTCCTGTAATTTCCGTGGGGCGGGACCACTGACTGGCAACACTGGTTGTTTGCGCGCGAACTCGCGAGGAGTCGTTGGCAAGATGTAGGCCGAGGTGGTTGTGTGTTGACGGTCATGGAGTTTTGTCGTGTTCAAGATGGCGTGAGAGACAGTTGTGCGGGAGTTGAGTGACGATGGAGGCAGAACCGATAGGGTTCTGCAGCATTAGTAAAAACTTTAATTTCGTAAATGTTTAAGTAATTTGTAAAGTTGGGTTTTTTTTTCTTTTTGAGAGGAACTGATAAATTCTCGGTGATCACCGGCATATAGTTGGTTAAATGTAACTTTTTCTTCGGTTTGCTCAAAAGGGTGCCTCCCGGCAGTCGGAAGTCTAAGTATGTATAAATGTGGAACATAACTTCATCAATAAACCCCAAAATTTACTAAAGTTCTGCAGTTTTTATTCCTCGTCTCGCGCTACGTTGTAAGAATCCGTGCCCTTGATTTGTTGAAGTCGCTGAGCTGGTCGTGGACGTGTGGCATAGTAGTAGCTCACGCACTACATTTTTGTCTACCAAACATGTGACGTGCTACATTTTTGTACGCCCATCGAGGGGCTGCAGTGACTCGCTACACTATCCCTTCTGCTTCACCCACAATTTTTAATTTTTCCAACAGTGTGAAGGAATGCAACTTCTAACGGTTCATCTTGCAATCTCGCATCTACAAATCACCCAAATAAACAATCCAATTATGCTGCCACCTGTCACTATGCCTTTAATCCACAGCAGGAATCCCGCTGTAGGAAAGACGCGCGGGCTAGTGTTTCATCGTGGCGCGGTGGCGGCACCACGCGCAACACACTGCGTCTTTGTGATGGTAAATTCGGCGTTGCATATTTACTGCTAATGTGCTAAAATCTAACAGTACGTATTGAGAGTTAAAAATTCCACACTTATATTTCGGTTGTAATAAATCTTTTCAGGAATTTGCAAAATATCAAAAACCCACTCCGCAGCACAATAATCAGATCGGCTGCCTTACACACCTACTTTCGCCCTTTTACTCCTCGGCCATTACATTCCATTCCCCCCACAACCCCTCATACCTTCTTTTTGACGCATACGAGACCAGCCGCCTATCCTTTCTTCTGTGCCACGCCATGCGGTACTGCTGTGCCGACTTGCAGTCTTTGTCTGCCGGCACACACGATGCTAATTATAAGCGCTGACAATTTATACTATGCGCCCCATTTTTTACAATTCCAAAATCGTCCCGAATTATCCGATTCCCGAATTAGCCCATCACGGATTAACGAGGTTTTACTGCTCGATTCTGCCCATGATCTACTGTATATCAATGTATAATACTTTTTCAACAACTGTAGCAAGCATGCCAGTACAAACTTACATTTAAGCATAAGCTAATAATCAAGACATACTTCGCAAACTATCTCCACAAAAATTATGTATAGTTAATAACATGTCTAACTCTATAAATCTTAAATAGTCTTAACAATGTCACAAACTAACTACCGAAAAGTATTTGCTCTAAACAAACAACAGAAAATACAACATGTAAAACAGAGACATTTATTCTATCACCATGTCTTGGATAACTAATTTACTTTGATACATTACCGAAGAAGAAAATTTGAATGCACTTGTCAGCTTAAACTCGTCCATTATCCAAGAGCTACACTAGTGTAGTACCATTAATTTATAATGAAAATACTACATTAATTCCATCATTTATAATAAAAAATTATGACACTACCAAATTTTTAAATAAATTACTGCTCAACAACTTCATATATTTTATACTAACTGTCCCTTTGCAGCTTCGCCCGCGTGTACTATAGAAAAGAGTAACTAAATTTTAACAATGTATTAATTGATGGTGTTACTATATTCTCTGCATATCTTTATAACAACAAATACAAACAACTTTATCCAGTCCACTACGCTGAGGGTACTTTAATTGCAGAACATTTTTGTTTTTAATTCATCTTTATTTCTCTACAAAATAGCTACCCAGCCGCGGCTTTGCCCGCGTGAAATTATGTAATACAAACAGTAACTCTGGATAAAATATGTGATGAAGGCATTTAACAGCTAGCGTACTCAATAACAGTGAACTATAAATTGTCTTAGCTCAGTGAAAAGAGCGCACGCAATATGCTCGTATGATG
>PNEQ01086477.1:0-14704 GCA_003012365.1 Medauroidea extradentata | reverse complement strand
CCGTTAATATTAAGAACATTGATTTCACACTTTCTTCAAAACAATCTGTTGTTAGCTTAATCATGGCCTTGTCCATGGAAGTTCCTGCATCTTTCATCTTCTTTTCAGAGTTTTCATTTGTCACTCTTGAGTTAGGGCCGGTACTGCCTTTTTTCGACGGACTATCGGAATAAATAACTAACTTTATGGGCTCCATTTTCTCACAGTTTTCACACACAAATTTATCTTCCGGTGCTTCTGCACCGCCGCTCGGATATATATATATATATATATATATATGAAATGTATGTTATGTATGTTGTGTATGTTGTGTATGTTGTGTGTGTATGTTTGTTTGTGTTTGTATTTATTTATGTATGCATTTATTTATTTATTTATGTATTTATTTATTTGAGCTGACAGTGGTCTTTCTTCGCGAGGTGTGTGTCTAGGGAAAATGGTTTTACTGTCAGTATCAGTATTGCACGTGCGAGGTGGACAGAATGTAAGTGGGATGTGTATGACGAGACGAACAAGGAAAGTTACTGACGTCCGGGAGGAGTACAGAGCACAAAGAGGCAATTAATAGTCTGTGACCAAGAAGACTCGAGCAGTGGAGAACTGTGCCAGTGTGAAAGTTCCTCCGGAATACGTTCCAGTCGACCTTGGGTTTGCTAACGGAAGTACAAGCGCGGATCAGCTGATAACGATGGGAAATGTCCCACGTGGCCAGTATTGTTTTCTCGCAGCGCTCTGTGGCAACACCTACAGAATGCCAGGAATCACGCTCTCTACCGGTATTAGCGAAAAGTAGTGCGAGGTTCCCCGTGTTTTGTTGTGTGTTAGCGCGGCAGATGATGGTTACAACTGGCGGAGAATACTGGGCTCTGTTGTCCAACCTGAGTGACAATTTCTTACCAGTTGGCATCGTGTTTGGAAAATTTCAAATTCATTATACAGTATTCAGAATGACTCCGGCATAACCTTGTTCATGATTACAGATCAATAGTACGTCGTTCTCTGTGGTCATCCTTCGATATTGACAAGCTGCGATCAACATATATAAAGAATGTTGATCGTTCTGCATAGTTTTTTTAAAATTTTTTTATGTATTTAAATCGATGTTTGACGTAGTTATTTGTAAGTTTTCACTTCCCGGGCGAGAGTTCCTCTAGTGATGTTAGTCCAGCGGTTGCATGCTGCACGACTGATAAACACGCGTCAGTAGTTACTTGCGCACAGCTGTGTGACATGCTGTTATGTCCTATAGCATGCTTATATTAGCTGTCGGAAATGTGTAGAGTGGTTTGTTGTAGTCAGCTATATTAGTTGTCGTAGATGTGTATAGTGGTTTGTTGCAGTCAGCTATATTAGTTGTCGTAAATGTGTAGAGTGGTTTGTTGTAGTCAGCACACAGGTAATTAATTTTTGTTCCACTGAGAAGCTGAGAAGCTGTTATATACGTTCACTAAGGCAATACATGAAGCACATGAAACGTAAAATTTGACTGTACAAAACCACTTAGGTTTTTAATAACTAGGCCGGCATTCACGCTGCTAAGTTTTTGTGTAAACACAACTATTTTAAATTTTCAAAAAAATTTATTGGATACAGTATATGTCTCGTCGACAGCGCGGTCATTAGATATGGTATCAGACGGAAGTGGTGGGAAATCAGCCACGGCATTTGATAAGGAACACTCCCAGCATTCACTTGAACCAATATTGGGGCACTATGGGTAAACCGAGTCAGAATGATTGGAGCCGAGCAATCTAACTTGGGGTCCTCTCGAATGAGAGTCCAAAGTTGCGCCACCTCGCTCGGTAATTAATTTCAATATTTCAATAAATTTTGTTGAAAAAAATGAAGAAATTTTAGTCAGCACTAAGCAGCGAGATTTTCAGTGTTTGTTTAGTTACTTGGTGAATTATTGTTCATTCACCCCCCCCCCCCTTATTTTGAAACAGCTGTTTGGTACGAGATTTAGTATAAAAGATAAGGTGGCCACTTTTAAATTGCAATTTTTTTGCTACGCTTGGATAACAACCGAGGAAGGACGCAAGTTCATTTCCTTTCTAACCATTTTGATATTGTTTTACTGTGCTTTTCTGAAGAGTCTCTGAGTACTGGGATGGTTCCTCACTACGGCCGTGGTCGATTCATTTAGCCGCTAGTGTAACGAGACAACGCTCGACGAGCCACGCCACCTCCCCTACCACAATACCGACAGAATTATATGGGTATCGTCGCGGCTTGGTGTAAATACAGCTCGCGGCGTTCGACCAGAGTTGATGTGCTTGTTAGTGGCAACGACAACCAAGACGACGCTGACGTTGGCGAAGGCGGTGACTGCAGGGAGCTGGCGGAATACGCACAGCAAGATAGTGTTGCAGCTGCAGGTGCGTACAGCGGTGGAACTAGGAGCCTAATTGTGGGCGGTACAGTTGCATGTGAAAGACAATCAAGTTAGATTTGTAAATAGCAAGAGAGTTCTGGAAAAATACGTTTTAAGTGAACGGTGACTAGTGTAATCTGATGACTGCATTGTGAGAGAATGGCATAGTTGTTGATTGCTTTAATTGCAAATATTGATCCACATATTTGTAAATTGTACTTTGATAAGTATTACGTAATTTTTGAAGAATATTATAAGATTTGTAATAAATTGGTAACTAAAGTTTTTCTTTCTTTCATTTGTAAAGTCCTCATCCGGATCTAGCCTGGTTGCGCCCAGGACATTGAATTTGAACTGTATGGCCCTTTTGCTCGCCTGTAATAAAAGCTCCGTTTGCGGTCATGCTCATTAAAGCAAAACTAACACATCCACCTTCCGTTGTTCGAAAACGTGTTTTCAATGTCTTCTTTTTAGTGTTGTGTTTAATATTAAGAACCTTTCTTCTTAACGTTATATCAAGGATATTTGGGGAATTATTAAACACGACATGAAATTGGCGAAGCTTTTTAAATTTAGCTGAGATCGCAATTCGTATACAATGAGAGAGGACTGTATTGTACATTCAGCGCTGGCCATGTGACCAACTATATAGTCTACGCCGTAGAGATGGTAACAGATTAAATCAAAACTATAATCTGCGAAGAGGAATCAGGCGAGTTCAGTGGCGGCTCGTGGGTTGTGCCAGGTGGGTCCGCAGATAGTCAGAACTGTACACTCTTGATGAACGCGTTGTAGGCCAACGACCCTGAAATATTTGTCGGCTGCTAGATATTTTGTGACCACTCAGTAGTAAGGGGCACCTGCACATCAGCGTGTCAGTGGCTGTAGAGTCAACCAGCGCACAACCCTGTACAGCTCTTGGCAACTGCAGCCCTACCTGGCAACAACTCACGAGCCGCCACTGGGCGAGTTATATAGTTGCCAGTCATTAACATTATATTTAATTCGTAGTCTTTACCAGTAAACACATTGTTGTGCCAAACGAGTGTTATTTTTATCGTGTTAGTGTTTATTTTAAAAGTTAGTGTAAAGATTTCTTCTAAAGTAATAATGGCTAATCAAAGTTAACAGAGGCAATCAACCAGTCTTATCCAAGATCAGAACTTGCTGCGAGATATATGTAAGAAATATTTTCGAACCATATTGTTTTAATATTTTCTGATTTGTTTTGCGTAGCAGTTTGTGCAGCTTGGGAGGGAGGGTGGATATTAGGATATATACAGTTCTTTCCCCCTTCAACAAAACTCCAAGATTTTGAGGAAACCCTCACGCACACACGGTCATATCATCAAAACATTATGTTGGCGCCTATTATGTAAATTTAACTACAATAATACCAAGGATACAAAATCAATTATTCTGTGTGTATGTATATATTACAGCAAAAGTACCCCCCCCCCCCACTTTTTTTCCTAGCTACGCCTCTGTTGCGTCGTGTAGGTAAATGCTGTTGTAGGAGAGACGAAAGGGAGCTATCCGGCGGACGTAGTCGGCGTCTGTCTCCCGGTGTGCGCGTACCTACGTGTGTGCTGCTAAACAAACAGCAAGCGGCCGCAGCGTGTAGGCGGGTACCTTCCCACGCAGGTCGCGTGCACCTAGCCAGGCTGGGACAGCACAGCAGGCAGCTGTGTCGCAGTGTGCACCGCAGCCCTGGGTGGGGCTGTCTGCAGGTCACCGGGCCGATCACGTGACGGCGAGGTCGGGAGATAGCCCCGCCCGGGTCAGCTCACTGCCGGTCGTCAGTCTCCGCTTATAACTCCACTTGAACTTTCACCCCTGCGGTACTCCTTCTGAAATGTCACTCACTACCACGTCCGGCCAAGCAGGCGCCGATCACGGACTCTTTACGAACGTCGCCTACTATGCGAGCTTTATGTGTCCTTCGTTTGCGGTACATAAGTGCTGTCGTACTGCAAGTAAACGAGCCCTTGATTTACAGTAACATCGTGGACATCCGCCATTGCTAAAGTAAAATAAGGCAGGGTTTACCAATAACAGTTCAGCCGAAAGAGCATAATCAGGCAGTAACGACCATGTGGAAATGGGTGTGCAGAGTCGAGTACAATTAAACTATCGGAAACCTCTGGGAAAATAGCAGAAAATTATACGTCTTGGGGAATAAGAAGACGGGTTTCCTGACATGACGTTGGTACGAATCAACCCCCTTCGTAATGAAATGTGGTATTGCAATCATGTGACATTTCGACAATAACTTTGTGTCGTAGTTTGATGTCTGTTTACTACAAAAAAAAAAAACGCCTGTTTTAAAAAAAGTGGCATTAGTAAAACTTTCCGCCAACCTTTACCCCAGACAGTGTGACCGAAGTATCTAAGGGAAG
This sequence comes from Medauroidea extradentata, assembly GCA_003012365.1. NCBI lineage: Eukaryota > Metazoa > Arthropoda > Insecta > Phasmatodea > Phasmatidae > Medauroidea > Medauroidea extradentata. Next base: position 9,931 of record PNEQ01086477.1, on the reverse strand, counting down.
AGAGGAGTGGCGTTACCAAACGCCTGTGTGGTTATGCAATTAATCTAGCAGTGTTGCCTCAGGGCCCGCGGCAGTCAAACGGCCTTCTCTCTTGCCGTCAACCGAGGCGATACGGCGAGGATACACCCTGATGTTTGACTGTAACAATCGTGCCGGACGATGCAGCTGGTCGGCAGGTGTTTTTGGGGATCTCCCGTTTCCCCCGCATCGACATTCTGGTGCTTCTCCATGCACACATCGTTAACCGCCCCATTCCCCCTTTTAATATGAAAACTAAAAACCCGTGTAAACGTTTCAACACACGCAAAAGTTAACATCGGTTGGCATAATAAAACACATTTTTAATTAATTACAAGTTCTGCTGAGTGCTCAGTTTACAGCCTATAAATAATCAGGCAGATGTTATTTTCCCTCATCACGCCAAACCAGTACTGCTGTACGTATCCAATTTAGGAAGGTAACTACTCTTAAGGTGAGAAATGGGAGTAAACGCGGTTGTCGGCTGGTTATGTTGTACTTACAGTATATGCGACAAAAATTTCCTCACATACCAGAGACAAGGTTTAAAAAGAAAAGTACAGTGGATAGAACAATACGCCGAATCTTTTTCAATACACTGAATCTTTTTCTTCTATGGCCTTGGTATAACTTATAATAAATCAGACGCGTTATAAGTAAGCCGCGCAACTTAAGGAGTTTGATAAATTGCTAATAATAACAATAATAATACTAATAATATGTAGGAAGGGTACCCGAGGGCAGGTTATCACACTATGAGAACATAGTTGTACGTGGGTGCCTGAAAGCGTCAGTCGAACCCTGAAGAATGGCATGAAGTGAAGCCCTGCGATGGAGATAACTTCTGCGAAGTGCAGGGAACGGAAGTACTCTGAAAAACTCTCCGGCCAACGGTAAAGTCCGCCGCGTTTATCGCGCTAAGAGAATAATGTAGGTAAATAAAATAAAATGCTCTAAGCGCAAACAAACGATTTATATAGCCTAATATAACATTTTGTTGGATCAACTAAGTCAGGTATGTAGTATTTGGTGCTGTGTTCTGATAGAAAATATTTTCGTACCCCAGGTAGGTATTTATTTCGCATCATTCAAGCACATATTCTGTAAATATTTCTTGCGGTGGCACAGTGAAAAATCTGTTTGACCTCACTGGGGTGCACAGTGTTAATGTTACCAGTTATAATATATTTGATTCTTATTATTTTTCAAATGTTGCAACATTGTTTACTAGTTTGTTTAATAAAGCACATAAATTGTTTTTCCGAGATAAGATTACTGCAGGATAGTGAGGACAATGTAATTAGTTTGGCAAGGGACAATTTCCACTACTTGTGCTGGTGTTAGTAAGGGAGCTATTTTATGATGGCACTTGTGGAGAGAACTTCATCCTTCGGCTACGTTCGGTTTAGCACTCGGAAGTTCTTGCCAAAAGCGCCAGCATTTAAACAGTTATCTGCCTTGCCTACATGCTGGGCAGGCATGGAGATGACTCTCGACCCTCGACTCAAACCAAGTGGTGACTGAGCCGAGGGTCGCAGTCGGGAAGCTATCTTTTGTGCGAGATCCTGGGATGGGTGGCCTCCTTTGGTAGACTGCTGGAGGCGCAGTGCACTCTAAATCTGAAGTACCAAATATTCACTGATTCACGCCGATAGATGGAGCAGTTTCAACAAATCGAATAAGTGAGAAACCACTGTGAAATCTGTGACTATTCACTGATTCCGATAGAGTGCCAACATTCCACAAGTGATCTTCCACAGATTTTCCAGTAATTTTTCACTGATTCAATAAGTTAAAACTGTTCTTTGAAAACACCTGGAAAAACAGTTAATGTTCTCTGATTAACGTGTGAGATGTTGTTACTCTTAAAGGAAATCAGTGAATATTCACTAATTAAACAGTGACAGTTTTCACTTATTCAAATTCAAATTCTATCAGCGTGAATAAGTGAATATTTACCAATTCAGATTTAAAGTGTGTAGTGCTCTGATAAGGGGTTAGCAGTCCCAACTGACAGTTAGCCAAGGGTGGTTGCTATGACAGAGCATGAGCTCTGCTCCACGCCTGTGGGGGCCGGGGTGGAACATAGGGCCTACCCGGCTGGTGTCCCCCCTTTAACAAGAATTTTACATTGATTGCCTTGCCCTTGCCAAACTCGTCGATGAGAAATTTGTTTATCTTCCTAACATGTAGTAAATTTAACATTGCGTGTGATAACCAGCCGTCTCTGCGTATCATGACCGCGTTATAATACGAATAATAGGGGACTAATTATTTAATGTGTAATAAGAGACTGTGTTTCTTAGTGTGCTTGGAACAGAGTCCATCAATTTTTTTTAAAAAAATGAGGAAAAATCATTAAAATAAACGAGGCAGTAGATTCTTGCAGCAAATTCGACTTAGTTAGATCCCTTCCGTATAAAAATAGATCAGTAGACCGCATGTTGCAACAATGTTGCTGGATGTAGCGTATTTATTAAAGCTGCATTCATCAGAAACTCCTTAGTGTTGATTGTCCTATGAAGCATTCACGTCACGTACATGTTACACGCCTCCGAATCGGCCACACACTCATTACACACAGGTATTTGCTGTGGTGATTCGTGAACCCCCTACTGTTGTCTGTGACAGTCCCCTGACTGTCCGTCACATCCTGTTGGAGTGTCACAGATATGACCAGGTCCGTACCTTAAACATTGGTGACGATCTTCGGAATATTTTGTTTTGGTATATTTCGTCTGTGTGCGACGTACTATATTTTTTTTTACGTGTGACAGGCCTTTTTAACATGTTATAATTTGTACTCTCTGTGTTGTGTGCTGCTATTTTACTGTTGCAATTACTGTAGTAGCAGTAATATAGATGTGCAGGAAAGTAGTAAAATAGTTTTTACCTTCTTAGAAAATTATTGGTATATGGCAAATGAAATTACTCATACTGCAAGTTTGACATAAGTTAGGTTTATTACTTTGAAAATCAAATTTACTACTTCTACGATGCTTTGCAATTACGTTAGAAATAAAATAACCAACATCGCTCACTTTATGGGTACACACATAGTTCAACATTATTTAAGCAATTTCCTGGAATCTGAAGTTCTTGTAGTTACGAAAAAAATATGATAGCTCATGAAGTTAATAGTTTGTCTGGCTAGCAAACTTAGACGCAGAGGCATAAGAGAACTTTCTCCCAAACCTCTAGGTATGGCAGTAACAAGTGTTTCATTTAAAATTAGCTTGAACTTCAAAATATTTACAGTCAATTCTGATCATTTTCTAGATACTCAAAATTTCAGAAATGTTAACACCAATAAAATTATACAGTTTTCAAAAGAAAGACAAAGGCACTTGAAGCAAATAGGCTGGTACAAAGTCAATTTAAATTTTTATTCCCAGGCTGGCTTGATGCTCACTAATAATACCAAATCTGATGAAAAATTCAATTAATGCCTCTTCTTAAGATGGCTTAAAAATACTGCTTTTATGCTGGCCTAAAGCACTCTCCCTGTAGTGCCCTGACAGTTACGATGGTGGCAGATATAAAAATCCAGGCCATCGTAGAATCTGCCGTGGTACCTACAAGTTCGAAGGTTCAGGGAGTAAGAAAGAAAAATTGCTAAAGCACTAGCTTTAAACAATGCCTCTCAGGCTCAGAGATATAAACTTACTTAAGCAAGGAGGAAGCAATCCTCTCCTATGACCATACATAAACTAGAATTCAATAAAGACCATGACTAATTAAATTAATTTGTACATAAAATATTGTGAGAGATTTCCTATCATATAAATTCTAATTTAAAATAAAATTAAATAATTGTTTCAATCAGGTTGGGGTTAAAATTAATAAATATGAAAATACATCACTTAATTACTATCAATTAAAGTTCATATACGCAAATATTACCTTGAAGTGTCCATTGAAATAATAAAATAAATAATTAACATAAAATATACTGTAAAACTATTACAGTTAATGTCTGTATTGTGCTTGTTTTTTAATTCGTACAGGTGTATGTGTGTGTATGTATTTATAAAATGTGTTTGTACATAAATACAGTTATTTATTTTATTTGTGGAGTTCTCCACTTATCCTTTCTATGGAAGGGATAGTAATTATTATTTATAATAAATTTGTGGGTGCTGATGACCGAGATATCGAACGCCCCACAAATCCGTCAAATAGTCACGTACCGTGGGCACGTATCCCGAGTGCGTCAACTTCATACTTCTTAGGTACGTACGCTAAATTGTGGTTGTAAATCCAGTTTTAAGTAGCCAATAGTGCAATACTTTATTTAAATTGTGTTTCTCAAATATTTTCTCTTTTTGTCTTAATTTTTTTCTTCCTTTCCAAGATTATTAATGTGTCGCATCTTGTTGCCATAACAAAATAAATGTTTTGCACATCTAAGATTCTATGTTTTTGTGAATACAATCTAAAAATAAACCTTACATATGCGTGAGCATGCGTTAAGTGTAGCTGTGAGTCTGTCGGATACACGAAACAACGCCTCACAGACAGTGCCGCCTTGTTCCCATGAGAACCCGGAGGTCGGTGACGTCACTTTGCTGCTCGGCCTCCCATGCAGTCTTCTGCAATTGTAGACACAAGGTCATGTGACGCAGATATGTGAAGTACAATCTAGTCAATACCTATCTGTGAATATGCTCCAAACGACGGCGTATACACTTGTTTGATCTAATTTCTCCATCTCTCTCTTTCTCTCTCTCTCTCTCTCTCTCTCTCTCTCTACCTCTACCTTTACCTCTATATCTAGGTCACGGTCGTAGAAGTACAGGTCTAGACACTCATCTATCTACCGGTGTATTTTGCTTGATCCTCTTGTTTGGCTGCAGTTCGCCAAGTTATCGAGTGTGTTGTACGACTTTGGCGCTGCAATCTGGGCGTTCGGGTTTAATCTCCGCCCACTTTTTTTTTCCAGTGTTTACATTATAAAGGAAATAAAGATTGCTGGAGTAATTCTTTAGGATTGTGAGCGAAGGAAGTATTTCATAAATTGACAAAAAATATGTTTTGATAAATTGTTTATCTTTAAAACTTAAACACTGGAAAAAAAGTGAGAGGGAAGTGTGCGGAGTTTAAGCCCGACCGCCCTGATTGCAGCGCCAAAGACGCACGACACTCTCGGTAGGCTAACTTGGTGAACTGCAGCCAAACAACAAGGGGGTCAAGTTTCCAGGTGATGTCCAGGCCTGTTCTTCTACAGCCGTGGCTCAAAGCCATAGTCTTCACAGACAACAGATGCAATTATAGGCCTACCTGAAATAACCTCAATTATAAATAAAAATAATGAGAAGTTTTATGGCTATAGTGGTATCACGTACAAGTTCGATTAAAATCGATTGATGTAAAGCAATGCTGTGCCTTAGTTTTGTACTGCTGCCTATACACACTGCTATACACAAGAAATCTAGAAGAGGCATGGAATAAACATTAGCAATCACTAACATGCAAAATATGTCCCCTTATGCAGGGTTTTCGTATCGAATGAGCCCTGAATTCAGTTCAGTAAGTTAAGTCTACATTCAATTAAGTCTTATATCCGGTCGTTTTGCATTTTCCTAAACAGTAGATGCGCAGTATTAAGGGGCCCGCCTCGTTGCCATAAAATCACACTGCAGCGTGTTTGAAGAAAAAATTTTACACCGAAACTAATACACGTGTGTTCACGCCGTTTGTCTACGAAAAGAACACTCACTTCAGACGACTGCCCTCAAGTACTTTCAAGATAACACACGTATTATAAATCCCCTTTTAGGGCACGTCAAAATGGGTTAAAATGGGGTTTTCAGGCTTCTATAGCGGAAAATATACTAGCCGAATACATGTGAAACCACTTAAGGGTAATGCATTGGACTTTAGTAAAGTGATTTCGTAAATAAAACAATAGGGTCACCACTTCAAGTCTCATAGGAAATTTGTTTTTTCTCGAAGACTGCACGCCTTAAGCGTAGAGGCGACGCACCGTTGTATGGCCCATACGACGTCGCCCTTAGCACCATACCTCACTCACACAAACACACGTGCCACTTGGCGGGCCCCTTAAGGTTAAATATTTTTCCTAAAACGGATTACAAACTGTGGTTGTAAAACACACGGGCGTTTGTAAGGCTTGCATTGCTGAATAATTAACTGAAATGCTGCGATGTTATTTTTGCGGATGTGAAAATGTTGGAGAAGTTTTCCGAACACAATAGATTATATCCAAAGTACTAGCAAATATAAATTGTACGGTAAGGTGTCTGGTGGACATTCAAGACGGAACCATTAACTCTGAAAGACAGGGAAACGGAAAACTATAGGTCGTTGTGTGTAGTTATTAATCTTGCCCGGCATTCTTCTGAACTGACATGGGGAAATACGGAAAAATTAAAATCAGGATGACCGGGCCGGTAATCGAACCCGAGCCGTCCCCCAGAGTGCGAGATAGGTTTTATCACAGCGTGACTCGTCCATGTATTTCTATAGAATGTGTGGAACTGCTTTGAGGCGCAACTAAGACAATCTCTGAAAACATCACAGTGTGAGTATAGAAGTATTTTCCTATAGAAAAACAAGCATGTAAGATAATTGCGACATGCCGTCTAGTATGAGAGTTATTGAAACTACTTGAGAAGATTAGGTCACCATTCTTTTTGAGTAATCTACGGCTGAACAACGCAATATTATGAAATACCATGCCATAAAACATGGTTTGTTAACATTACTGTGGTGAATTAACACGGGTATTGCAGTATTTATATCGCCGGAAACATTGCACCATGAGCGCTACTGTATTGACGTCTATATTGAAACATGTAATACTTTATGCTTGTTTCTCCGTACTGAATAATGACTTATGGAAGTTCACAATATAGTTCCATGTACATGTTTTGTTGTACCATAATTGTGTCTCTGCCAATTTTAAGGGTGCATTTCGAGTATTGGAGGTAATAAGTGCAATACTTACCGTACCTGCACCAAAAATAATATTTGAAATGTAAATATGGAATTATTCTCTAGTTAATTATGTCCAGATGTAAAGTGAAATGACGCACGATCAGAAAATATTCCTTTAATGGCATCTTTAGTTCAGCTAAGACACTATTTATTTAAAAAATGCTTCGTATTTGTAAGCTATTTTGTTCAATAACATTCGCGCGTGCATAAAAATTGTTTGTTTATATTCGACTAGTACAAGAAAGATAATGAAAAATAGAACCGTTCATATCCTGCACTAGCTAGTATACAAGTCCTTGTATGCTAGTCACTAGTATGCTCGGTGGCCGTTCACACGATACAAGTTTGCTACAAGTCGAGGTGAACAAGAAAGTGTTCACCTTCTTGTACCAGAAAGATGTCCGTGTGTACTGGGCTTTATACAACAAAAAGTTGTCCTCAGCTAACATAATCACCGACGTCGTTCTGCTTATCCCCCCCCCCCCCCGGGGGCTCACCGGACAGAGTCCCCTCAAGAAACGCGTCTCTGCTGGCGACTCACACCTCCGCGCGCTTAACTTCGCCAGCCAATCGGTGTGCTCGCATTCTCGCACTGGCCACGCCCCCTAGCCTTGCCTTTCTGGCTCCTGATGACACCGGCATTTATTTTTTCATTTGCATAAATATTACATAAAGTTTTACAACACACAGTCAACGTATACTTATCACAAAATTTAAACTAAAACCCTTTACGTTACTTAATAAATATTTTACATTGTTAGGCCAGCTCGGCCCCTGATTGGCCGTTTCTTTCCCCTTGGTGTGGCCCTGCTTGTTTTGTGTCTCTAAAGGCAGGGGGAAAGGGGGTGGGGTTGAGCAGAGAGTCAGTTACGCCATGTGGGGTCCAGGGCTAGCCTTCTTCTCACACCTGACAATAAGTTCTGCTGGGGCATTTTTCACAGCCCAGATAGTCAGTCTTGTCCCCCATCCTTATGTCACGAGCTGATCGATGGCTGTCGACAACCCCTTTCTGGCGTCACCAAGCCGTTGCTTCTCTCATCCAGAGAGAGAGCCTCTGTCCTTCAGAAACACATGGTTTATTCAATATCTACCCCAAACTACATACGTAATTTATTAATTAAGACGGGCTAGTTCCTAAATGCTCGTAATAATAACGTGACGAATTTTTAAAATTACCGTAAACCGGGGTTACTTAGACCATTTTCGGGGTTACTTTGACCACTAAAAATATTAGTTTTTGGTTTTCTAGTTAATAAACTGATAATTTGAGCCGAGTGTTTTAAAAAAATTTCTTTCATCTTTATAGTTAAAGTTTAAAACTTTCGTCACTATTCGACATAAAAACCAAAATTTTGAGTTCGTAGATATACAATTAAATAGTTTCGTAAAACGTAACTTGCTGCAAAGTATTTGAAGCGTAGGTAGGGAAGTCCCCATGAACATAGAAAACGAGAAAGTTCTATAATTGTGAATTTTATTTGCAATTTGTAATTTTTAAGAAACTGCTTGAGTTCATGGGAAAAGGGGAGATTATTTTTTAACTTGTCCATTTTGTACGTTTACGATGTTGCAACAAGCATTTAATTTTTGATCCATTTTGAAGTGCAGCAAATGCTTACTATAGCCACTGTATACTCCTTTATAATAGAGGTTTATTTTCAGGAAAAGCCTATAGCAGTAACAAGTGATTATTTAAAAAATAGTGTAAGTTACAAAGTAATCGCTTACAGCTGATAGCGTCAGGGCTGTTGAGCTACGCATAAGCTAGCTTTATGACGTCTGCCTGCTGCCAAATTATGTTTGTGTCAACTTGTTTTGCAGACACAGTAAAATAACACCATATGCGGAATGTGATGAGCAGCGGTACAGGAAACGCGAGCTCGTGCGCGCGCACACTCACTTCCTCGTAGGTATATTGTGACAAGCAACAACTTTCCTCTTCGTTATCTCCACACTAGGGCCGGTATTCCTAAACGTGTGTATAAGGGTTTAGGTGCAGCATATGTCATGCCTAGGCCTTATCGGTATTCCTAAACGTTTGTATAAGGGTTTAGGTTCGGACATTGCTTATTCAGGACTGATCTGTGACTTTTCCTTGTCCTAATATAACTACGCATGCGCAGTACACTTAGCCCTACAGACGGCTACGCACGTTACAACGTATTTTACCGCTGCTGGACGAATATAGTTTTTAATAATAAAAAGAGAAAGCAAAAACATTCTAATAATACAGAAAATGAAACTTTGTGGCAGCAGGTATACTAAATAATAACTCACTAGCATTTGAAAGCCCAAATAATCCAAAATCATCAAATTTGTAGTTTTAAAAGCTTTGCTGTAAAGGTATATTTTATTGAGCATTCTTACCAAATTGATTGAGTAGCCTCTGTCCCTGTTGTCTTTTCATGTATGTACTCAATCAGTCTTTGTATGAGCATTTATACTACGTTAATAAAAAAAATCGGCTAAAAAAAAAAAAAAAAAGTAGCCCAGGCGCTAACGGGTCGACCCGGTAATAATTTTATTTGGGTTCGAATCCCGGTCACTTCAATTTTTTTTAATTTTTTATATATTATGTATCACAATAAGGTAAAAATGAAATTAATGTTTACTTCCATAAATATAGTTTCTAAGCATTAAACTGACTCAAAAATATAGAAATAAGATAAATGTATAATGAACCATTAATGAATAGAAATTTTTCCTCCTGTGAGTTGTAGTCAACATGTAGGAATATCACGTCTAGAGTATGGGATATAATGACTTGACTTTTTTTGTTCTTTAAATGCTTGCAAATATAATGAATAATGGACGTACGAACAATAGGCACCTTTTGTAAACCGGCCTACTTAGAAAATATGCAATTACAATTGTTACAAACTGTTATATACTGTTGATTAAACACATTTTTGTAAGATACGATACGTTTAACTAACATTCAGAAGTTCTGACT
>PNEQ01086476.1:0-14704 GCA_003012365.1 Medauroidea extradentata | reverse complement strand
CATCTTTGGCTTGCATTTTTAACGATAACAAATCTCGCACACTCAGACAAATAAAATAAAATAGAAATAATTATCAAAATATGACCTGGCAATGTTATGAGTAACAGCGATGACTTAAAATATGTATGTAAGCCAGTGAAAAAGATGAATATTCCCGGAGCTCAAACACACGCGTTTACTCACACGACGCCATATTGCAAGGAGTTTCATAGGTAGAGGACTTGACATAACCTTATAAGGAATAAAAAACCAAAATAACCTTACAGTGTGCATCTTAAAAAATATACCTATATTATAACTAAGCTGTCAAAAATTATCTATGATCACATAATGAACTGCTGTTTATTCATAACTTATAAATTTATTTCCTTCTGCATGTTCCAACTTCTATACGTAGATGAATGTTCTTAGGGTAACTTTCGACAATAATTTTGATAACTTTTTTATCTAGTTTTGTACATAAAATGTATACAAGGCACAAAAAAACGACATTAAAATATTTAATCACTTAACTACTGTACACTTAAAATATTTTACGGCAACCATTTATATGTCTCATGAACATTCATGACTCGGTGTGTTGTTATAAACAATTTTTTGACCAGTTTTAAAAGATCTCAGACTGCGAACGCGGTGTTCGAGTGTAATTAATACTTAAACCATACACATTAGCCTAAAACGCCATTTAAATATATACGCCGTATGTGTGATCTAAAAAACTCCTTCAGACCCGCCAGGGGCCGGCTGGCATACTGCCTGATGACAACACAGCGGCAGCAATGTTGTGACAAACTGTTTTCGTGTACGTTTCAAATGTAAGCATTTTTAATGGCTCTAATTACCTCAAATCACCTTCAAATACAAAGATTTCACGTAATATTATAATATCAATTTTGAAATTGTTGAGAGTAAAACAAAATGCATCAACGAACCGCAAGTCGTACAGACACATACACACATATGCGTATATTAAAACCTATATTAACACATTAAGTAAAATTGCAAATATGTATAATGTAATTGCTTTTTTATTTGGTTTCAAAACGTCTCAGTTGTCTTCGAATTCAAGATTATTGTATTTTAATTGTTATTGTATAATTAGAGTTTTTCATGTTTTAGATTTCACCATGAGGGTATATGTGTGTTTTACGTTACCTGTGTTTTAGATTAATTAAGAAATTAGCTGTACATATATGAGGAACATCTTTATTTATAAACAGCAGTATTTACTATTTGAAAATCTCTGCTAACGGGAAATATAGTAAACATTCTTGTCGCAGGTCAGGAAAATTTATATTTGCGGTTGTCTGGTGACAATAGCCCTCTTCAGCTTCGTTTTTCAGCAAGTATCTTCAACATCGGCAGTACTTTCATGTTTCATCATCATGCAGATCTGTTTTGGGATAGCGTTTTCACAGGTTCCGTAAGTATATTTTTTGGCTCTTATGATCCATGATAATTTCATTTACTTGAAGTAGATAAGAGAAATTCCCTTGTCGTGTATTTACAGGTGTTGCAGCAGTAACGTTCCGGGAAGTAAAATTGTAAATAACTAATACTGAAAAGTTTATGTGAAAGGCGACTGTAAAGAGAATAATTATTATAATTAATGTATTATTAATATTGGTTTGTTTTACATACCTGAAATAAAAAAATACTAATAGTTAACATTATTCACATATTTGTGGGTTCATTAAAATGCTAATTTTTGGTCGATAAAAGCAGTTGTTTATTTTATTAATTAGTTTCCATTTACATATAAGTTATCATGTATTTAACTCTTATCCTATTTTGGTACATGCCGCAAATCACATAAGTGTAGGGTCCCAGGAACCTTGCTCTGATTGGCACAAATAAATACGAGACTTCTCTGCACAAACTCATACTGAGATTAATCATGAATCGAAGCTGCAAATGTGCACGTAAGGCAATAAAACGAATTGGTGGAAAAGTCTATTCGCGAATATTTCCTGTCTCTAGTCATTCTGTATTTGATAATGGTTCAAAATAATACTGTACATTTAATTTTAGGTTCCGATTAGCGTGAAGAAGATCTATTTAAGGACGCTGTTGAGGAATTACGTATTTCGAGGCTGTTAAAATTATGTACAGTGGTGTATTAGTAAGTTTATACTTTTGTAATGCAGGTTGCGTGAAGAATCAACATTTTTCTAACAGAATGTACTTACACGAACATGGCATAAATATTTATTAACTTAAATAATTTAAACCGCATAAATAAATGTTTCCATGCTGCTTCGGTTCTATAACAAACTTTTTAATTACATTCGATAAGAAATATTATTTATACTATCACATTCTGTAGAGTTTTTTTCTAGAACGTAAGCCTAGTATATCAGAAAGATTGTTTCGAACTGGAAACTACTGTAGAAACAAATAATTTCTGCACTAGTGTTAATTTGTACGATAGTAAAATTGGTACTTTCAACACTTGCCTTTAAAGTAACCAGTATGCAGGCTTGAAAAATAAGTTATAAGAATAATTTATGTGTCCGGAACGCTCGCGAAATGTAAGCAATTTTTGCGTAGGAATAGACTTGTATGTAGGAATAGATTGTATTTTCCTATACCGCAAGGTCAAATTTAGCTTTACCACTTGGCCGCTAGAATGCGCGAAGAGTGCCGCTGGCAGCTGCAGCAGTCGCCAGCGAAGGAATACCTTGGAATGTGTAATTTATTTACTAAAATTACATAATTACTTTTATACGTCACTAAACCGCGGGATTGGACGACTTGAAGTATACGCCCCCTGACGTCACCGCAGGGGAAACGTACTGTGGGAAACAAAGCTTGTTTAAAAACATGCTGATTTGTTAGTTGGTAATTACAGAAAGCAAAAATGTTGCGCATTCATAGATTTGCATGCAAGGGTAAAAAATATTAGTTTAAATTTCATGGTTAAGATACGCAAATACATAAGATTAATTGTTTACCTGAAAAAATGGCAAATTCCAAACAAATAATCAATTTTCTTGACATACATCTCGTTCGGGACATGTGAAGCCAAACAGTTAAATGAAGGTTATGTTCGGCTGCGGTATCCATGGAGATAGGAATTGTTTCCCGCACCTGACTGAAGCTCCGCCTCTTTTCAAGTCGTCCATTGCCGCTCCGGTGAGGAACGGAGACATGGGAGCGATCAGGGCGACACCGGTACGTGCAATAACTCTGCGGCATTTATTCCTGGAGCTCTAAACTAGCGCTCAGTATTACACTGTTAGGATATTTTTCCTACTTTCCGAAGGAAATGTAGGTTAATGGATTACCTTCCTGTCTGTGTGTGTGTGCCTCTAAAATATTTAGAACAAATGGACCCAATATCATCAAACTTTGTGCATTTAATTGACTATTGCTTATTTCGTTTACGTCGTGTTTATATTTTCAAAATGCCGGCCTATTTAACATGTTTCAATCTAGCTAGATATTATCTAAGAATACGCGTTTTAGAAATACATAAAACTCATGGAACACAAAGAAGCTAGTAAGATGAACTGATGTTTATGTATTTCGTTCAAGCCGTTCACTATAAAAATTGTTTTGTACTATTACAAAGAAAATTTTTGGAAGCCCAGTTGCCAAAGAAATTCCTTGTAAAACTAAAATGCTAGTCTTTGTAATAAAATACAATGTATATGTTTGTAAAATTACAAGGAATAGCCTTGTCGTTGTACTTGCAACAACGCAAAAATAAATAAATGTTAATGATCGTTGTACTTAATAAAAACACTAAACGTATTTATCAAATAACTTTGGAAAAAAGTATGTTTACTGAGAATTATTTTGAAAATAAAACGAAGATTGGAAGTGCTAAGTTTCGAACCACTCTTCCCGCGATTAACTTGCACGCATTTTACCCATAGACCTCTATGACGTCGTACTACTTAGCCTTCATTTATTTGTATACATTCAATGTACAGTTAAGTAATATGTTTTTCTTTTAAAGCACGTAATTAATGTAAACGTTCACTTTTTCCAGAAAAATGTTTCCAGAGGTTATGATCTTTGCATAAGTATTTCTGGCCAACCTATGATTTTGGTAGACTGTACATTTTTTTTCTAAGTTATATCGCAAAAAAAAACTATTTGCATCATAAACCAATAATTTTACAAGGAAATTTTTTTCAACATTTACAAAATTTTATACAACTACAAATAAGTGCTTTGTCATATTGAAAAAAAATATATATTACAGAGCAGTAACTGTCGATATGTAGGTACAAAGAATTTATTTATAGGATTACAAAGTTGACATTTGTAACATTATAAAGTAATGATTTCACAACGAAAATCTTTGTACACTTACAAGAATTTGTAAAATTACAAAAAAATATATTTGTAAACTTTGCAAATATTCTTATAGTGTATACATGCATTGCATTTCATTGCTATCGAGGGTTGTCTGCGCGTAAGCATCGAGTCACTGGAGGGTATGCATTTGTTTTCAAATCTTCATGGTCGCTGCAGTAACTCAGTAGGAAACACGTCCAAGGTTTAGACTTTTCTGCAAATAGTAAGTGCTTAGGAATACTTACAACAACGCTGAAACTAGGAAAGGTGCATGCCCGCGTGGTATACTCATAGCTGGAGGACAGGCTGTAGTTGCAATTAAGGGTATTAGATACGAATTCTCTGTATTGTTCTCAGGGTGAATATACTGGAGTTGGCTCCCAATTACTCTAGTGTGATGGGTGGACTTGTTGTCAGTTTTGCGTGTGTATGCAGCATGGTTTCGCCGACAGTCGCAGGACACCTCACTCAGAATAAGGTATTTATCTCTGGAAATAATATAAACGTTTAAAGATTCAGACGAAAGGACATTTCTAAAGCACGCGCAAATCGATCAAGCGTAACACATGCTACGCTGTAGAAATTTTCCTTCTATAAGCTAATTAAAATATGTTGATACATAGTTGACCTAACAACAAAAACAATGAATAATTTTAATTAGCAATATCAAATTGAGGTATCGTAAGTATGTTGGGAAAGTGAAATTCTCTATTTACTTATTCTATACATCAATAATTTTAGGTGTTTTTATATTTCAGCGCGTATGAATGTAACAATTTCTTATTACTTTCATAAACCAAATTTTATTCTGTTATTGCTTGAGATTTGGCAATATTTCTTTACATGTAAATTCAGATAACATAAATTCAAAGACATATTTTATAGAAGATAGTATATATATAAAAACTTTGTGTAATGTGTTTTGCATTAGTATTCAGACTATAGTCAACAGTGAATATTTTCGTATTATAGTCTTGGTTAATGAAATATGAGTTGAGATATTTCTTGTATTCTTAGTAAGAAAGCGCATAAGCTTCGAGTGTCTTTTTTCCACGTAAGACCATGATAAACACATTAAACCAAGATATTAACACATGAATATCCCTACGCTGCAGGAAATGTCTGTCCTTTCGACAAAGTTTAACTTTGAAAACTGATTTACAAAGGATTCAAGTAGTGTTAGGCGATGTATTTCATATGTGTAAAACAAATATTAAAAAATGTATAAAATAAATTATATATATATTCTGTTTAACGTTTGCCTTTAAAAAACTGTAACTTCATGTTAAAATTCACCATTTCGTATTTCACATTCTAAAGCAACGAATTGCTAAATTTCACTTTTTAATACAATTTATAAAAACAGTAATGTCACAAATATTCAAATAAATGATTCGAACAAGTAAGAAAAAATGTTCACAGTACAAACAGCAGCAAAACAAATGTTTAAATTGAATTTTGAAATAAACCGATCATTGCCTATAACTAGAGTACGGTCTACGAAGGTAAGGTCTTGACACTGAGGAAAAAATGTGACTACTTTTTTGTCACAGCGCTAGTAGTTTTTTAGTGGAAGATTAGTCCCCATATTCTATGCATTAGTCTGGTTTTTTTTCTTTGGCTTAGCAAGATTTCACAGCATAAAATGTGTTGTTATCGGGATTGCCTGTATTATAGAAGATAAAATTGAAAATCCAGATAATGTATACGTAATTTTGTACTGGAACACATTTTCAACCATAAATTTAGGTTTTCAATTTTTACGTGTAAAAACACATTGCAACGATTCTGAAATTTCGTAGGGCATGAAAGAATAGATTTTGTTCGAATGTGTTTACTAAAATAATAGTACATAGTAATTATTTTTTCAGGCGACTTATATAAACAGATCAACATAAATATCAATGCATTTATGGATACGAAACATATATATATATATATATATATATATATATATATATATATATATATATATATATATATATATATATATATATACAATACCAGCTTACCATATTAACATCATTTTAAATAAATAATTGTAAAACTGTAACGTTGTCAAATGTAAACAAGAAAAATCTTCTACTAAATGACTACTAGCGCTCGGCGACAAAAAGGATGTCACTTTCTCTCGCTGGAGAGTATTACGCAGTGTCAAGACCTCTTCCTCTTAGACCGTGGACTAGAGGAATCACTTACACATGTTCTTACTTCTACAGACGGCTGAAGAGTGGCACGTAGTATTCTCCATCCTGACTGGAATGTGTCTGCTGGCAGCTGCCATATATGGAGTGTTCGGCAGTGGACGACTGCAGACGTGGGCAACGAAGAACGATGAAACGGATCCGAAAACTCGGGATTTTGAAAACTAATAATTGGTGAAAGTCTCAGACTATTCGGTGTTTGAAATTAATGATGTCACGAGTTATTCCATAGTGTTCCCACAAACCGTTCTCTTATGTTCGAACATAAAGCAACTGTTTTTCTGTGTTTCAAGGGAGTTATAAATAATGCGCGAACATGATAATTGAACATTACCTATTTCCAGAATTGGTATAGATCAAAATGTGCAAAATACATTATATTCCTCTTCAAAATCACTGTGAGAAACTTTAACATGAAACAAAATATTATTAAAATTTCATTTAGGATGCATAACTCAACAAGGTGAATGGAGTTAGTTGTTCAGTAATAAAACAAATATAAATGTTTTTCTACTTATGGAAAGAGATTTTTTCTGATATATGTATATATTTCGAAAGAACAATAAATAATTTCACAAAACTTAATTAAATTATTTTTCAATTATTTGAGCGATAAATTGCGTGGATAATGGTCGAAAGTTCCACCGATCAGGTAACTTAATTTCCTAGTGTGATATTCCGCATAGTACTCTATGTGTCTATCACAGAATAATTTAAATTTTATTCAATGTAATGTTTCCTTTCACTGTTGTATAAGAATTTAATATTTGTGTAATGTCTGTTTGCCAACACTATAATTTAACTTCATTTATTTCTTTAATATTTGATTTTCCTTACGCCAAGCCACAGATAGAAGTGTAATACTTTTTAATGTATTGTCTTAATGTGTGAATGCTACGAACAGTCTTTGCACGATATTTAGTGACCACGAACTTTAGTCACTATGGAATAGAGAGAAAGTATACTATGGAATTCACTGTAATTGAAGAAGACTTATGTTTTTTTCATAATGTCCAGGTGTGGCAAGGCATGGTATACAAATTAGTTGCTAAACAGACGTGTTCCTATGGCATCCTGTACCCATGTGTTAGAAGACGGATGTTTTACCAGGAGAGCTACTTCACTGTGATGATTATTGGTAATATAAGTTTCCTTTTTAATCGCCTAATCATTTAGCACTTCTCAATAATATCAATTTTATACAGGTTAATTCACGAGGAGTTATTGTCAGACAGACGACTTATTCCTTACATATTTCCGAACATAAAATAATAATATGTACGTATCTCCGCAGTAATTAGAGTAATTTAAAAATTAATATACAATTCATAAGCACAAAAACAGCAATGTTAGATCGTACTCTTCGTATTTGAGCATCAACAGAGGCAGAAAAACAACTCGAGTAAAGCGTGTTGATAATTGTGAAGATTGTTTGTACTCTCCCGTGTGAAATGTGCCCCATCATAACTATACGTACAATTAAAACTACCAATATACTTTTAACCAGGGGCGCACATGTATAGAATTTTTTTTTCTCCAAATATTGTGGTGAATAATTCCTGTGTGGGACAGAAACACACCGTGGGTTATACTGTTCATACTTTACTGACGGGAAATGCTATATTATCGAAAAATGTATTAAATGTTTCATTGTTTTTAACGAATGAGTAATTTTGTTTATGGTTTGAACTTAAATGTGTCTATTTATAAGCAGAACTGTTGTAAACGATTTTTGAGAGTTAATATTTTTCAGGTTTTTTAAGAATGCTATGGTTATTTCATATATCCGTACGTCTATGGCGAAATACATAAAGGAAAAATCAAGTTACAATTAGGCATCATTGAATATAACTGCCCTTCCATTTATCTTCAAAATATAAATAAAATACGATGTAGTAATTTTCTAGAATTCATAACAATGATTGTTGGAGGTTTTATTTATGAACAGATCTTTTCGAATTTTGTTTACGATGTTTCGTGGCATCACATTGCTGACTTCTGCTGAATTATTAGTACACGTAAATACGCTTCAGTCTTATTGGACACATGCTGGTTTAACTATCTGGCGACTACAATATGACACTATTTATTAATCTAAACGAATATTATATAGTTACAATTTTATTCAGAGTTTTGTTTTATCGTTTGATTTTATCAAAATGTAAGGAGACAATGAATTTACCTTGTGAGAGTTGCTTCTATAAACATCTTCTCGTTTTTCTTTTGTAGTGCGTATTAGTTGTTTAGTATGCACGTGTAGGATTTACTATGCACGGGTGATACTTAGTGTCTTGGAAAGGATTTGATATTTTCGTATGTTAATAGTAGTTTGCTCTACCTTTTGAAGATAGTGGTGGCTGCGTACTTCATCTATGTGTGTCTTGGATCAGTGTTTCATCTGCATGGTTGGCATGTAGTATGCTTTAGGAACTGTTATGTATTTTAGTTTGCAAGGACTGTATTTTAGTAAGCAATTAAACAATTATATCTTCTCTTTGTAGCTCCTGGTGACTGTGATAACGTGTGCGAACTGCTAGTGGTCCTATTGGTGGCAGGAATATATATTTGCTTCAATAGCGGTGCCCGTGAGCTCTGCCATGATCGCCTCTTATAATAACAGGGCGCGTTGCCAACTACCCTAGTGACAGCATGCGCCAATGGCAGCACCCATGGGCTACTTCTGCAGCCACTTAATAGTAATATGGCATGATACTACCGCTTCTAGCAGGTCGATTACGGATCCTTTAGAGCATGACGTCTTAGTTAAAACGTGTCGTTCGTAAGTCGGGCTTCTTAAGACTCTGTGAGAAAATTTCGGTTACGTTTCTGTCCGTCATAACAGTTTCGCGTTACACAAGGCGTCTTAAGCAATATGCCTGAAAAACACATGTTGGTACTTCTATGCTCGGTTATCACCACACTTACGTATTAGCTGGCCAATCAAGGAAAAGAGGCTTCATTTGTCATCGTCGAAAGCTCATTGTTATTTATGAATATCAAGTTTTAAACTTAGCCATAACCTAAATTACTTTTTCACAGAAAATCAAGGCCAATTATTATTTCTAGAATTTGTTTCATTATTTACTCTTTAATATATGCAAATAGAAATTGTATGCTAATATGTAACTAACGTTTTTTTTTTTTGTGCAACATGTGAGGTTATATAATTAGGTCTATGCATTCAAAACACCTTTCCAACAAATTAAAAATTATGTGGCGTGATTAATTTAACGTTGTATATAAAACTCTCAAATTGTGTAGTCTTAAGAAATAACATATGTGCATGTACACTGAAGCAATACTTTGTAGGCCTACTTCGTTAAAACAAGTAAAGTAACTTTTAACCTCTCATGTGACAATTACGAAATGTGATGCGGCGCAATCCTTTTCTGTAGGCTTAGCGTTTTCCAGTAAGTTTATATACAAAATTACTGATGCCAATGCTCAGAAATGACTTGTATAAATAACTATATGTTCTATTTACTGATACTAATGATGCGACATCTTAACTGAGACTCCCGATTTTGGGCGCCTTAGTCAAGGCTGTGTCGCCATAATTTTGACGCATCTTAATTCATCGGTGGTCGCATTTTGTCGTGTGACGTCTTACCGTCACGTTCGAGTTAAGACGGGCCAAAAACAGATCCGTAATCGACCTGTATGAGTAAACAAACGCATTACTAGCGGCGCCCAAGGGCACTTGCCATTACACGGTGACCCTAGAACTTGCTGACTCTGCATTTCGCCAAAGACGATTGCCTCATTAATCTAGTAAATTCATATATGCTAACTTATTTTCGCATTAATTGCGCATATCTTCACGCTTAGTTTTGGAAGGTTAATGACGACGGTTATTGATGTTGACGACTTGCTCGTCATCTTATGAAGTCATGGCAGCCATCTTGTAACTTCACTGCAGCAGTCTTGGGATGTCACCACGCCATCTGCGTTTCTGCTTCACGCCAGGTGGTAAGTGTGCTCGGGCCGACATTACCTATCTACTAATACTATTTTGAAACCACCGGAACAGTTGTCCAAAGTGGTCACATCTGGAAGAGGAATTAATTTTACATTCAAGGTACGAAATTTGGGGAATTTTCAATTGACGATGAATATGTTGTTTCTAAACAGCCATCCTGCAGTATCTTATCATTCTCATATGTATTCGTAAAGCGTATTCTATCAACGATAGTGTAATTCGATCTGTTTTTCTTTGCTTTTTTATTTCTGGCAGGAAAAACACAGCCGAGTTTATTTTTTTTTCCTTCGTATTGTTTGTTGTGTCATGCAGAGTAATTGTAAATCATTCGATCATGTTGAAATCTTGCGTTACCAAAGAAATTTCCGAAGTATTTGAAAACAGGTGTAATATCTGTTACAACTTCCAAATAACCCAGTATCCCGGTTTTCAATCCCATACAATGATGCGACAGTGTCACAATCAGCGAATGCGTATAAGAAAAGTACAGCAGTTCGGAAGAAAATTTGGCAAATTTCTATGGGCACGCTCAGTGAGTAAAATTCCTGGTTATTACCACTGACACATTCAAACCAAAAGTTTTGCAAACCCATTGACTTAAAGTCCTACAAGTCAGTCGCTGCAATAAGTACTACATCGGCATTCACTGTAACAAGGACAAAATTCTTATGGCCGGCCACAACAAAATTTTCCACATGTTAAATAAGACAACTCTCAATCACATCATGAATGCATGATGCAAAGCCTTTACTGTTGAATGATCCATTACCACAGCTGGTAAATAGACACTCGTCACTCTACGTTAGAAGTTAAGTGGTCTGTTCAACATCTTGGTATATCTGTAGGGCGAAGAAGAAATGTGTGTGTGCCTTTCGGCAAAGTTGTATTAAGATTCACAAGCACTTTTTGTCAAAAACGCTGTGGCCACAATATTTAATTCGGGTCAACAAAATGTTTTGGTGCTGGTCACAAAATTAACTTTGCAGGGTAAATACCCATAAAATATTTTGTAGCTGCCAAAAAAATTGTTTTTTTTTTCATGCACCTCGTTTTGATCTTGTATCGGATGTAACAGACTTATATACGGGATGAAACTTCTTGTATTTTATGTGCGGAGGCAGGCGAGTGATAACGTTCAGTTTGCCACACTAGACATTAACTGTTTCCCATATATTCGCTGCGCGCCAAGCTGACCTGCAGTGATTTCGCTTTACGCGTTTTGCTATGGGACTTTAAGTGGACACCTTATAGTATCATATTTCACGTATAAGGGTGGCACTTTTGTACTAACAGCAGTCTAACAAAAGCCGTTAGCCATTTTGAAGGGTCCTAAAGTCATATTTCTGAAGAGCATGCTGCATTTTTTAATTTGAAAATACGGTTTCAAGTGTGTGTTTTTTCGTTAACATTGTGGACGTAAGTTTAGCGGTTTTACGTAGCAAAGAACAAACGCGGCACACTGTTTATGCGACACGTACATAATCCTCTTAAAGCTGTCATTCTTTGATCTGTCATTCAAAAATTGTTAAATCTTTGAATATGATGTAAGCTATCTTTCACATTCATGGAAAGTCTTCAATAAAGTATATGCGACCTAAGTTTAAAACACTAGCTGTAGGCTACAACTTTACAGTGCTTTGTGATAATTTTCATTAATTTTAATTGTCGGATTTCTTTGAGAGATTACAATTGTTTGTTAACTTGCTATTTATGAACGATGAAAGTGGTTTTTATGAGCAAATAACAAACTTATATCAGGCACTCGTGTTTGTTTGGCTACGTACAACTTACATAACACATTGGCATCATTTCGTAACACCTTCATGCGCAGCTGTTTTTATTATGACTGTAACACTCTCAAAATTAAACGAAGTCAAATTACCACTTTTTATAAATTCAACAAGTATTTGTTTACTATTTTGGTAACAACAAGAACGCAGATTATTGCTATTAATATTTCTTTCCAAACTCACTTGTCTAACCATGTTCAGTGCTCACACGTAGGCATTCCATTAATCAATTTGTACAGTAGTGGCCTCTGCTTAATGTACAAATTTAAGTTTAGGGGATTGGTGCAATTTCAATATTTAATTTTTTGGTAGTGATACAATACACATTTAATCATTCAACACGTTAAAAACAGCATAACGAATATTCCAAATTATTAGGAATAAATGTTCTTGTAGTTTACGCCTCTAAGAAAATAATTTAATAAAAATTGTAAAATAAATATTTGTTCGGTGACTAGACAGGTGGATGCTTGTAATGTCTTGAGGTATATAGAGTAAATTAAAAATGTATTATTAAAAATATTATAAAATAATTATGTCACAAAAATAAAATACTTCTTCAAAAGTATCGTTTCTTTCTAGACACCTAATAACAGGTAAAATGTATAATACAAATACCGTAAGTAAATCAGTAAAGCATTTGTTTTCATTATAGCCTCGTTGAAAATAATATGACATAATATACATGTAAGGAAACGTGCGTTCAGAAAGTGTGTGTAAACATAAATAATTCTGATAAACTCGTAATAAAAGTAGTTGCAACTACCAGCTTCGTTGTAAGGATTCGTAACTTCAAAAAAGCAAACAACAAGGCTACCCACTCTTAAAGGGCGCCTTTGTAGAGAGTTGTAATTTTTATTTTGTAATGTACCCGTACCTCTTAATTTTATTAGGTAACGGAAGTGCGAAGGTTTTAACGGTTCAGTTATTTGTAATACAATTGGGCACAATTTCCGCATGTGGGAATTGTACCAGACGATGCCATTGGTCGGTGGGTTTTCTCGGAGATCTCCCGTTACCCTTTCATTCCAGCGCTGCTGCATTCTCACCTCATGGTACCTTCACCCGCCCTGAAGACTTCAACGTTAAGCGCTGACCAAAATCTCTCACTCACTAACTCTAATCTAGACAGATTATTGTTAAGTCGTTCTGTACCAATCCCTATAGATTATTGTTAAGTAATAAATAGTGAATATTATTCTGCACAAGCCAATGTTATATTCAGAGGACTTTTCTGCTCTATTTTGGCAACACAACTGCCTGTTTCATACAGTTGGCAACAAAACTCTCCTTCGCCCCACAACTTTGAAAATGAAAATTGTTGTTGTAGTTTAATTTTATGACTTTGTATAATCTGAAAATCACTGCTACATGTTTGGTATAATGCCATAAGCCAAAATGTCCTGATATTGTACATAAAACTGAAAATTTTTCACTCTTGTTCCGTCCTTCCAACTGACTGAAAATCACGTGTTGTTCTATGATATGACACTTGAATCACTACATTATTCTACATCAAAAAGATTGCAATGTATTCGGGACACGTATATTTTACATAAACTGTTTCTGATATTATTCCGAATCTAAGGTGTTTTTAAATTTTCGGCGATCGTGCAGGTTAAGCCTCATTATAACGTTAGAATATATTATGTTAGTGTATTTACAACTATAGGCCTAGTTTCGAATTCTTCGTCGGTGGTAGCCAGTTTCTTTCCATTACCGACTAACAGTACAGATGACATAAATTCGGTTCTCTAGTTATTGAATAGTAATGGGACTAAATGTTATTAAACCGCGGTTGTAATTTTATAGTATTTTTTTCATTATTTTTTTGTATTTCCTTTATTTCTTCCTTTAAGTTAACTTTTATCTCCTGATGCCTAATTTACTACATTAAAGTTTTCTACGATATACCCAAAGAATCACTTAACAAATTCGTAACATATTTACCTTGCGGTTGGTACTATGGTACGCATTAATTTTTGGCTTAAATATGTAATTGATAATGAAAACTGTTGTACTCTAAACTCCATATAACAACAGTGCCCGATAACTGGCAATGTAGAATGCTAGTGTGTAATATCCTTTACAGTATTTAAATAAAACGTTTCAGAAAGTGTCGCATATTTTACAAAGTTTTCCATAAATAATCAAGAAACTATATAAGCTTTATGATGACATTGTATCACTCACTCGCTCTCTCTCTCTCTGTCTTGTTACACTATAGTGATTTAGTATACGTATTTACTACCGCATTTCTGAAGTATTGCATACTACCAGGTGTTTTCGTGTCACTCCTAACAGCAATGTGTGGGTTTTTAAAACCTACGATAAGGTCTAAACAATTGCACTGAGAGGTTTTTTGCTCAATTGGACGTACTGCATACGACGACCGCATCAAAAGGTCATACATTACAACGATT
>PNEQ01086475.1:0-37548 GCA_003012365.1 Medauroidea extradentata | reverse complement strand
ATTTCGGATAGAGGAACCCAGTTCACAGGAAGAGTGTGGCAACATGGCTTGAAGACTCTTAACATCAAACCTACAACTACATCTATACGTCATCCCCAGAGCAGTGTAGTTGAGCGACGTATGAAATCACTGGGAACGATGCTGCGAATTCATTGTCACGACCAGCAGCAAAATTGGCGTGATAAACTGCCTTATGTAGTGTTGGTAATGAATCACACCATCCATGCTTCTACCAGACTTACCCCCCATGAAGTACTGATGTATGACAGATCAGAGATTTTTGATGGAACGAAGATCCCGAAGGCGGAGGTCGATGGATCTGGCACAGTAGTTGATTTGACTAGCGAGGTGATGAACTTAGTTAAACAACGATTAGTGTCAGCAGCTCAATGTCGTCAAAAATATATGAAGAAATCTAAAATCAGTAGTTTTCAGTTAGGAGATCTAGTTCTTGTGAAAACGAATCCAGTGTCACAGTTTTGGGCCAATATTACCCGCAAGCTATTTTTGTTATTCGAAGGGCCGTTTAAAATTACTGGGGTGACCAGGCAAAACTGTTACGAGCTGTCTGACCCAGTTTCCGAGAGGTTAAAGGTAATTACAACTTGACACAGTTGAGACCTTATATGTCCGACGAATAATTCTTGACACAACACTACCCGAATGTTGAGGACTATTGATTGTTAGAAGCATAGTGAGACATAATGTTATGTAGTGCATTGTGCGATTGTATTAGAGTTGGGTTTATTCATACTGCAGAGTTGCACTTTGGGGTGTTTTGGTGATTGTAGGTGCCTCAGTAGCATTTTGTTTTCCCGATATAATTGTGGAAGTATTTGTTCGTCATCAACGCCACAACTCAGTGTGCAGTTTATGAGTAGCAGAGGCATTCTAATAATGAGAGTCACTACAAATGTTGTGCATAAATGAAGATACAAGTACTGAAATGAACATTCATTCGGGGTATAAGAATGGTATATATACCAAGATAATAATCTCTGTATAAGTTAATTTATATTATCTGAGTAACCCATCGATAAAATAACTGTCTGCTATGTCAGAATATAAAGAGATAATTGAGAACTGTTGGATTACAACCAACCACGAATAATTCGACCTCATTAGCAAACTTGTGATCTCATGATTCGATTATGTTAAACAGTTAATCTTAAAAATATTATTTGTTAATAACTATGTGATACTATAACTAGAAATACAAGGAAGAACACAAATTTCTGCTGGTGCAGATTTTGATCCTCTATTAAAAATTACACTTACACATTTTCAGAAAATTTTATAACTCTATTAACGCCTCGTCGAATCATTTAGGACAGTTAAGTTAACTATGCCACAAATATTGTAGTGCTATTGTCTCGAATACGTTGGCTTATCCGGCGTGTATGGACTATACAGTATGACTGAAAGACAAAACTGTAATAAAAAGAAGTTTGTTCAAAGAGGAAGAAGCAAGGAGGGTCTCGTACAGACTACAACCCGGAGAGCGGAGTGTCGACGGGGTGCCGTGCCGAGCCATCGTGGGGTTGGATTACAATAATACTCGACTGTGCACAGTAGGGATGTCCGAGGTGTGCCAGGAATCATGGGTCTACGTTCCATTAGTGCACAGATAGAACAAAAGAAAAGACTGAGTAAGAGTAGTGAGTAGTGGAGGAAAGGTCAAGGACAGGTGTTAGTAAAATTAGTTAATTTTTTTAAAATGATTTTTAAAATTTCCTGGGAAACTGGAATTCTGTACAGAATTTGGACAATTTCAAGGAAACGATGGGGTATCTGTAGCATAACGTTTGGACGTTAGTGAAACTACAGAAAATCATTTTTAGTATAAACTAAGTAATTAACAAACTGAATAAGTAAATTAACTCTATGTAAATTCAATGTGCATGTAAAAATATTTTGTGTGTAGTATTGGTAATATGGTGTGAGCCGTTCCAGAGAGAATGTTAATGTTATTTTTCAGTAGTAGTGTACTGTTTTGTGTTGTTTGACTTTGGATGAAGAGAATGGAAGGTTGTGATATATGTCAGCAGCGGTAAAAAAGGAAGTGGCAAGAAATTCACGCCTGTTCGAGGAAAAAGACCGAATAATAGTGTATGTATGGTTATGCATACCTGGAAGAAGACGTCAGGAACCATCTTCTCTTCTAAGCGTGTACTATTATGGAGAAGAGGCCAATACATCTGGTATACTCTTATATTTTAGCCGTAGCTGCAATCTAATCAACTTTACTGAAACTTCACCGTAGCAACTTGGACACTAAAATGTCAGTCAAGATTGGTGGTAGAATGGAGAACTGTTGTGATTGAATTAGTTTGTAGGCCAATGCTATTTGGACTGGCGGCTTACCGATGTTTGTGGTATAGTTCTTAACCTAATTACAGTTTTCGATTTCAAATTATTTTAGCGTCTCACACCGAATTATATGTCCAAACACTATGTTCTGTTTTTACATGCTTTATTCAAAGTAGTTTGAACCTTAAGTTATGCTGTAGGACTTCGATAGTGTTGTGTCTTAATATACGATTCACCAACTTATACTACAACATTAGTACTATATTTATATTTAATTCTGTTGCGGATACTACTCCTTACACCGTCCAACTAGCCGGAGCCCTTTATTATTAAATACTTGACATTGGGAGTTGGAATAACACAGATATCCTAAGAAAGTACACTACACTGCCATAAGTGATTAAGTCATTAATGTTATTTTGTTTAAAAACACTATTTAATTGTAGATATTAACAAAAATGTGGTACGTTTCTATACTGTGACGCAACAGTACGGAATCACGAATATACTGAAAACTTGGGCAATTGTTCGTGAACAATATATATATATATATATATATATATATATATATATATATATATATATATATATATATATATATATATATATATATATATATATTCCTAGCATTTTTATTTTATAGATTTATCTCATTTTGGCTTGGTCACTTTTGACAGTAAAACGACGACATATCATCTCACTAATATTAAGTTCACTGTACCAAATACGTTTCCGCGAAACCTTTACCCACTGAAACTTTGTAATAGCAGTAAAGTTCCAGTGAATATGTTGAAAATATATAATTGAGGGCACCGTCACCAATGGATGTACACAGGGTAAATAAGATGTTTCTCATTCGATTCACCTCTTACCTTAGGTGTCTGTAACTACCCCACAGCGTCAAATTGGCAGGGTTATAAATAAGGTCCAGGCTAAGTTGCCGTTAATGTCAGAGACAAATTTAAGACTGCATTTCGCGTGGACAGCTATAGCTACTTATCCTGCTGCAGAACTAGCCGCTTGGACATTCTAACATTTGATGACTGAAGTACCAATCTTGAGTACAAAAAGGTTCTTCAATTAAAGTAAATATTACCAGCAGTTGCGAATAATACTCGCGAGCAAAGCTGCGGGGCCTGCTGATATATATATGTATGGGTTTGGATGGAAACCCATCACATGGAAAAGGATAGGTAGGAACCCCACTGAACCATTTAGAAGGCAAATATCCTAATGTTGTGTTTTATCCCACAACATGTAATTTACTGTACAATTTTACCAGAAATACAAATTGTGTTTTGCTATACATGACACCATATTCGAGAAAGGAAAATGAATATGTGTTTGTTCAAAAAAGTTCTAATTCTGTAGATACCATCATGTATAATTTAGTATCAAAGAGTATTTATTGTAGCGTGAAAACGTAAGGCATAAATTTTTGTTTGTCATGTACGGCACAGTTTCCGATCCGCAAAGAAAAACCTAACACAATTATGCACTTCTTTGTTTTGAAATGGACGGATGTGGTGTAGCCGTAATTTTGCATAAAACATAATTTTCATATGGCTTGTGTAATGGACACAGGTGTACAGACTGTCTGATGTAAAATACTATATAATAACTTATTTTGGAGATTTAAGGGTTGCAAAAGTTATGTTGCTAATTGTACAGGTAGTCCATCAGCATTGACGTGTGTGGCAATCAGTAAGAAGCACATAACATTACCATACAAGACTTCTTTTTACTTGCCTGCCCTCATTGGCGTAGCTCGAAAAGGTTACCACCTAATAACCACACAGTTAGAAAACAAGGGTACGGAAATTTCACAAATCCTGTTCAGTGTTTCTTTCTTAATTAGATCATCTACATGACATGTGCTCAAACAACATTACCACCTCTTCTTCCGCTTAACCAATTTTTTTAATGCTACTTTCGACGATACTTTCCATTTCATCTAAGTTGTAAAAAGGTACATTTAATGCCTTATACATTGTATTTCCAAGTGCCATCTGTAAGTTGTTATATTTAATTATCTTTCATTCTCTCAAAGAAAGTGTAAATATGTATTTCGATGTAGACTACTTAATCACCAGTATTATTTTAGATTATTTTCCTTTAGAAGAGCATGTGAACTTGAGGCAATACAACTTTACTTCCTTTTCCCTTTTTCTTTTCTACCCAAACACTTTTCATTAATTCACTGTAAGTTTTCTTCTTTACTTCATGTCTATTTTTTTCTTTTTGTTTCTTCTTTTAGACTAGCTCAATTTCTTTTGTATAATTGTATTTATGAATTGTTTTCGGTACCTTATTTCTTCTTCTTCTTAAATCACATACACGCCCAGTCCTAAGTGAATGAGGGAGTGAAAATATTTGTTCGGCCCGTAGCAGTGAAGTCTTAAGTGCTTGTGAGAGGTAATGTGATGTCAGTATGGAGCGTTGGCGGAATTACGTGAATGAAAACTGGATGTGTATGTTGGGATTCGAGAGGTCCGACCACTTCACCGCTGCACCACAGTCGAGGGTGCAAAAACCCAAATAACGCCAGATAATTCTTACACATCGTAATCTCTTGCTTTTCAAGCATTGACCTACCTGGATAGTAGTTCACTTGAATATATTGTCTCTGCTCGTAATAACAGTAACTTCAGTTTGGCGAACAATTAGGAAACACGTTGCATAATTTCTAATAAATAATATTATCTTTCTCTTTTAACATAACTCCTGAACACAGAGCAAGATGGAGCAATAGTAAAACACTCGCTAGGCCCT
Organism: Medauroidea extradentata; assembly: GCA_003012365.1. Taxonomy (NCBI): domain Eukaryota; kingdom Metazoa; phylum Arthropoda; class Insecta; order Phasmatodea; family Phasmatidae; genus Medauroidea; species Medauroidea extradentata. The sequence goes on along the minus strand of PNEQ01086475.1, from coordinate 32,466 downwards.
CTGAGACCCGGGTTCGATCCACGGCACCGGCCATGCTGGTGTCGGTTTACAGTGTTTTCCGAAAACTCTGCAGGCGAATACTGGGATGTATCCTGAAACATGTCTTGACTGACTCCTACTTCCTTCTCGCCATGTCCCTCTGCCAGGCCGTGTGCTGTTCGAGGGCACGTAAAGTGATTAAATAGATAGGTTACATGTCATACGAAATAAAACATATGCCTGGTTAACTCCTACCCGAGTTTGTAAATAAATCAAATTCGGGTGTATCTCTTCCACAAACCAGCATATATAACTGGCAAGGAATGTTCCAAGTGACGACGTATTGTTTACAACCGGCAATACTAGTGCAGTCAATATAACTTAAAACATCGATGCACAAGTTATGAAAACAATCATGAGTGATAAAATTCTTACATAATGTCTACGTGCATATCCTGAATTTAATAAAAACTGGTAAAAATGTAGATATATTAAATAATACAAAACAAGAATGCTGTATTTCAGTGCACACTATCAGTTACCAAACCGTGACTTTTGTGGCACTTAGCAAAAATTCGGAAATTATGGTGTAACTTAATGTGACGTAGAGGAAGTATGCTACTGTGTGAGAACAAACTGGCCAAAGAAAGAAGGAAGATTAAATTTATATTTTTGACACTCTATAGACGCATTAAAATTAACTTTTTTTTATTTTTGAAATAAAATTATCTATTATCACCAAACGTACATATCGGTATTTCACATTATTTATTATACAGCATGAAATACATTTGCAAAATTTTGATGTATTTTTATTTACGAATCATAAAACATTATCACAGTTAGTTAACACACATAGACGTTAATTTACCTGACGTATCATAAAGTTCACAACACAGTTCACATCCAACAACTTCATATAGTTAAACCTCTGAAGTCGACTTAACTCTAAACTATGTGGCGACGTGGAAAGAAAGGCACGGAATGGAACAAGAGTTCTGGTGGAGGCAAAATGAAATGGAATAAAGATGCGAGTGGAAGCTATTCGCAGTAATGGAATTTCGTCGTAAAGTTTTATGTTCTGAGATAACTTTCTGTGGAAGGAATTATTTTATGGTTTTAGTTGTGTGATTTCCATAAAAATCAGACACTTTTTTTTTATCGTAGCGAGGATTAATCTCGTAATTTTGCGCCGAAGCATGAAAGTATTTTGTTACGATATGGCTCGCCGAATACTTGTAAGCGTACCAAGAAACTAGTATGTAAATGTTTCACCGGTCGTAAAATAACTCGTAGTAGCAATCTTAACAGATCCGAGCTAAATGTATGAAAATATTATTTAACAATTTTGTGTCGTTGTTCGGCCCAATAAATGTACTTGGAGGACGATGTATAACGAGGATCTAGTTCTCATGCACAACCAGTGAGCTCGGTGGGTGGCAGCCAATGTAAATATTGTTTTATCATTTGCCGTGTTTATTCTGACATTTGGGTTTGAGTGAATGAAGTTTAATTTGACAGACATTACTAAACAAAGGAAACGTCATAGACTGTGCGCTTATTGTTAAACCTAAAATATAATCTCGGCTCGAGATAACATTCCCGTAAACGCAGCCGAGAGCTAGGCAAGATATCGGGAATGTTGAATCAACACTCAGAAGCTCGAATACAAAGGGCATGTGGGCCACGTTGAAGAGTATCTCAGGAGGCCAGTGTCAGAGAATAGTAATTGCCACAGTTGACGTTGCAGACCACTCGTCTTCCACTGAGTCAATCCGGGTTGTATCCCCGGCGGGGTTGGTCCCCGGATATTCGCATGTAGGAGTCGTATTGGACGTTGCCGCTGGTTGGCGGGTTATCTCGGGGTTCCTCCATTCCCCCCCCCCCTCTTCGGCGCTCTCTACTGTAGGGCCACATTTCACGTCATCGTCCAGGGAAAGCGGATGTGTACAGCCGCGGCTGTACGAGAAACCACGTTTGACGGTGCTTGAAAACGTGATATTTGTAACAACGTAGACGTTAAGCAATCCCTTGCACATTTAGTCGCAGAGAGAGGGAGTGAGAGAGAGAGAGAAATACACCAAAAATGCACTAGATTCAAGGATTGTATGTTCTTTCGGAGTGTCGACTTCATTGTACTTCTCAAACTTCCATCAGCCAGTGCGCGTGTATGTATTATTACCAGTATGGCGCACCAGACCCAACCCTGCACTACATTTATATAAGAAAACTAAATTTAATCAGCGCTCATGAGGAGACAATCTTGACAGAGCCCCGTTAAGTTGAATTCTGCACAGAGAAAAAAGTTGTTTTCTGATGGCCAAAATATGTTTTGTCAGTACGGACTTTACTAAATTAACTATAGCGGTTACGTACAATATATTTTTGCTGACACAGAAAAATTTATCTGGGACTAGCAAAATATGTTTGTTGTCTCCACAAAATTATTTGGTGAGATCCGCAGTGATAAAATATTTAGTGGTGGTTACAAGACTTTCATCCAGTTATTACAAACACGTAAGCTCAATATAATAAGTGCTTCAGTGGACAATCTCTGCTTCTAGTTGCTGTATGCGGTCTTATTTATGCAGACATTCCGCAAGTATTTTGTATTTAAACTATTGATATTTGCGTATATCATTGGTTTGCAATGCTTTGAACTTAACAAAATTGTTATATTAATTTAGTTTAATTCACTACTGCCATCGAAGTGCCTTAAAAATAGGATATGTAGGTTAGTATTAGTGGAAGTGCTTTGTGAAAACCTTTCACTCAAATGTTTTCTGATCAGTCGACCTTTTTATTGGTGTTTCAGGGTAAGGTCAACCTTTTATAAATGCACATTTTGACAAATAGTACAGCAAGCTGTATTGTTAATATCTTGAAATTATTTAAATTATATAGATTAGCGTTTACTGTTTTCTTTGAAATAATTGCACTGTAATAAGTGTACAACTTTCATTGTTTTCGCAGCAGCTGTTTTCTAAACGTTTGGAAGTACCGTGCAAAACCTATAGTACGTTACAGTTTGGTAAATATTTGATCATGTTAACAAATCACTTACAGCCTACTGGTGAAATTTTCGGTAGTAATATTACTAACAGTTTATTTTAACTTGGGTAAGATATATTTCCTACAAGCACTATTCACACATATGGCTTAATTGGAAGTCCTGATATTTCACAATAAAGTTTATTAAAAATATAAAAAAGTAGGGCTGCGTAACTTCGTTAACAATTACATTTGCAAACTAGTGTTAAAGCAATTTGCGTTTTTCTTTTTATTTGGAAATAACTGCTTCAAGATCCCCGATGTTGTTTAGAAACACATATACTTAACATGATTGCGAAAAACAATTTGCATTCGGTAATACGAGGTAATGTATATGTATTACCGAAACACGAAATACGTTAAAACTGATAACGTTTGTGTAACCGCTTGTGCAGTTAATATGACTAAATAATTTCTAAGAATCTACAAGGTCTTCCTGAGAAGAATATCTGCGTGATTGTGTTTAAATGTCTGACCATGATGTGGTTGGTTGTATCACGCCTACCTATCTATGTCTTCCTGCTGGCAATGTCTAAGCTAGAATATACCGTAAGCATATTACAGTTATTTTAAAAAGAAATTTGTTGTTACCGTAGAAGAAGGGAGGGGTACCTCAAGGGTTGACACTCGGCCAAATCCGAGAATCGATGCAACCCTCTGGAACCACGTCACTAAGGGAGGGGGAGGTGTAACTTCGTCTCGGGAGTAAGGCAGACTTACCGTGCTGCTTCTTAGTGCCCATGAAAATTCAGCGGATCTGAGCGTCTTATCGCGATGCTGTCGGAATAAAGATAGGCAGTGAAACTCAAGTTCGTGTTGGCACTTGGGAGTAAGTCCTGTGACGTAGTTGCACCACAATGTGCCCAGTTACGTCAGCGAGATAACCATATCTTAGAACTACTATAACACACCGGGTTGAATTTAATAACATACTATCATAAACTCCGAAGCAAGAGGTTACAGTCACTATCGCTTGTGTAGCATGCATAGGCGTGCAACATAGTTCTTATTGGTCGAGCATGTTTCACATTGTAGCGTTAACGTGGGTGCACTATGTTTAGCACAACTTTAGATTATTTTTACATAAATTTAGCACATTATTGCTTTTTATGTTTCGTTCGCGTCTGTTGCATCAAAAGTCAATACATTTTTCTAAAATAAACATGACATATCCACTCCACTGTATGCGGAGTAAATATGGTCTTGCAGTATAACTAACAATAATATTGTAAACAGCATCACCAAAACTATCAAAATTTACTTACGTTGTAGCGTACCGCTCATTACAGCTGGTTCCCAGATTCGCGAGCATTTGCTTTCCAAGAAAATCTTGTAACTTTTATTGGGCGAAAAAGGTGTATTGACTTCACAACTAAGGTACGTAAATGAACCGCATACTGTAGAAAGGCAACAAGTCCAATATTATCACATTTACCTTTTCGGCTGTGAATAGGTCAAGGGATCATGTACCACAGAAGGGAAACATGTCCGCACGATAGTAGAGGTCTGGCAACGCCTTCAATATTGTATGTGCACTGCAGATAGGAGACAAGTCCACTTTATGCAAAATTATTTAAAGTGGACATGTTGCCTGTCTGCAGTATGCGGTTCAAACGAGACTGGACCCTGATTGTGGGACTGGTGACTTTCCGGTGTGAGTCCTGTAATGAAATGAAGAATGTTTCATCACTTGTGATACACGCTTAGACAGTGCGTAAGAAACATAATGTATGTCCTAATTGGCGTTGTTCACTAGTTTCAACGTATGTTTTATTGCAGCAGTACGGTACTGCATTTATTACGGATGCTGTTCCAGGTACGACAACCAATGGTTTCGGGGTTTACAAAGGCTGTTCTGTTATCAACTTAAGAGTACTGTGTACTGGTTTGAAATGTCCGTGTTTGACGCACGGGAACAGCGTAGTGATAAGAGCCATAGCACCATGCTTGACGATAAGCACATGGTCTCTATTCGCAGCGGTAAACTGGCGTGCAATGTTTTCCTAGAACTCATTTTCCTATGGGACTTTAAGCGGTGATCCTATAATTTTATTTTCGCATTGCATGAAGTAATGACAAATGCACGCACCTCGATTCGCAATTTACGGATTCAGGTCGTATTTTCAGAGTTACGGCAGTCTAAAAAAAGCCGTTTTTAACCATTTCCAGAGGCCCAAAAATCATGTTACTAACAAACACTGAATTTTCAAAAAGTGGCATGCGTAGTTTCGAGTGGGTGTTCTTTTCATAGACAACAATAAGAATATGTTCGGCGGTTTCGCGTAAAAAAGTATTCAAGTGACACGCCACAACACCGTCCAACGGCTATGTACATAGTCCTCTTAAGTTGGCACGCAAATTAATATCAGTGTATATAAGTCTGAATAAATTTAAACTTACCAAATGTCATGCACGGTGTATGTATGGAATGTATGTGCCTACATAAGCGTGTGTATATATATATACACATATGTATATGTGTGTGAGTTTAACGCATATGTGCGTGTGAGTGTGTGCTTGGAAATATTTCGTGTAAAGAATATATTGTGCAGGACAAAGTAGATGAGAGTAACTTGTTCTAAAGTTCACAATAAGTATATATGAGGAAACGAGTAAATCTAGTATAAAGTTGAACTCTGATCAAGTATTACAGTTAGTTCTGGAAATATTTTTGCCGAGTAGGCCTCTTAGTACTCACATGTTTGTGTCAAATTGTAGTAGGTGTTGTGACTGGCGATTAATAAATTGTATTTCTCCAGACTAATTCTGAATTTGAATGCTTACAATAAGTTACCAGCATAACTAATGTTCATACTTTCCTCAATGTAAGTGCTAACAGCAAAAAACGTAAAATTGGCCATGTTGATCTGAATATATGAAATATTAGCTTATTTTAATCATGTCGGGTCATATAATCATATGGTTGACCTATGTAATTTAGGACAAGTTAACTCAAAAATTAAATATTTAAGTGAATAAAATTAAATTTACTAAAAATATTCAAAGTTATTGGTCACCATTATCAAACACACCATAAACCCACAGTATTTACGTCACGGTACATCACATAGTTCTAATTGTGTACAGTATTTTATAATATGTAAGAAACTTGTTCCTTAAAAACTTTGTGTAATCAAAAAGTACCAAAGCATGATATTTCATGAAAGTAATACGGTATCAACGAATTACATGGAACTAAAGTAGCATTTGTAGGATATGTGTATCGAGTTTGATGAAATACGGATACAGGTTTACTTTAGGTATCTCATGTGATCAAGAAATGTTCCAATGACCAAAATTTTGTATAGGTAAATTAACATAATTATGTAATAATTTTTTACTGAGATTGGTGAATTAATGAAAAATAATACTTAAATTATTTTGTGTGATCAAAAATTGAAGGGCTTCCATCAAAAAGGATCTAGCTCCAGATTTACCAAATGTTCTGGAAACATAAAAAAACTAAGCAAAAAATGCAATTTTATAACAAAAAATCTGCAATGACATTTCAAAAATATTTTGATATGTACACTTGTAGAATGCAGCTATGAAGTTGGTTCATTACTTCTTTCATGACCAAAATAAATAAAACAAAATTGGATATAGAGCTTTCTTGCTCCGACTTGAGTTTTATAGACACATATTATAGTAGAAAAGATCTGTAAAGAAGTTTTTAACAATTATGTTTTAGAATACGAATTACGTAGTTGGTGCATAATAATATTTTCACTACAAGAAAAAAAACTGCTATTTTTTCGTAACTTTATATTTTGACACTTTTTATAACTTTATAATAGCTATTGAACTATAGAACATGTCTGCAAAATGTCCGTTATTGGGATGTTCAATAAATGCAATCACAACTTATTGTTCATCGTCCGTCTTATCTCCGCTGTTTTCACACTGGTTATTTTGCTGCAAGTTATCGGACACTAAACTGTTGAAATACCACATTTCGTTTTGGGACACGTATTGACTTGCCAACTTCATTAGATCCCTTAACTTAGCTGGATTGAGTTCTATTTATTTACTCAATCATCTTTTGTGGTTGAATGTAAACAATGGCCACTCTATGAATCTTGAATTAAGATGGAGGTATTATTTCGCTTGACATGTTGATACTGACACAAACCTCATCAATATGATCTTCATCATACTCGAAGACTTTGTACTTACTGATCATAAATCGTTCTTTGTTTTTGTTGACAACAGGTTTCTTCAGTTATACATGGAAAAGCTCAACAAAGTCAAAAATAATTTCTTGGTCAAGTAAAATGGGATGAAAATTTTTCGAAGCTGTTCTTATGATATTACTGCACAAAAATATTCTCTTAGTTTTCCTGACCTGTTTTTCTATAAGGCCAAACATCTATCACAAGGCATATAACTATGCCCAGGCTCAGGAGACATGTGCACTGTTTTGCGAAACCGCCCTGGTTTAACTTGGGTGAAAATATACTAAACTAATGTATGGTTCTTATTCTGAGCACTACAGTTGTCACAAAACAGGTACACCGCTTTAACACCAGGGTTCAAAATATGTAATGATTTAGGCAACTAACTGTCTCATTTGGTTTCTTTTCACTAACTGTTTCATCGAACAAATAAAATTGAGTATCACTGTTTATGCCTGAATGAATACAAAAATCAAACAGCCAGTGTTGTCAAACGTAAAAGGCATCTCCTGAAGGAACTTTAGGTAAAGGCAGAATTTGCTTGAAGTTAAATGCAAGTACCTCGACTTCTGTATCATTTTTTGCCATATTGGTCTTAACTTTCAAGTTATCATAGAACCTTTCTGCTTTTGCAAGATGTACCATTTTTTCTCGTTTCAAAACTTGAATGTCTTCTATGCTTTTTCAGTTATTTTCATTTTATTTTCTAGCTGGTCACATTTTATGCAGGTGTCACTTCTTGGACTTCCAAACACATAGTTAAAATTTGCCTTCAAGTATCTGAAGTAAACATCCCTAGAAACAACAGGCTTATAGTTCACTTTATCTCCAGATATCATTTTAGTGTACATTTCCGGCTCGAATATTTAAGATACAGTCCATGCATCAGTTTTTCATTTAATTCCGGAGAAAGATAATAACGTTTACTCTCTCTTCTGTTGTAATGAGAGGATCTTTTCGGGAAGCTCTGTATATGTTCATGGACTTGACTTACAACAGCTTTAGAAACTTTATTGGGGCGATTTGATTGTTTACCTCTATTATCGACAGTATCTGTTGTACTGTTTTTCTTGCACATGTGTGCAGCGATGCGCTGAACTCTTTTTGTAGATATACCATGAAGTGCAGCAAAGCTTTTCTACACACTTTACGGTCACTTGTACCTATTCTTATATTATAGTTATTAGAAGCTTGTCTCGTAGCTATTGAAGGGACGGGATTTGAACGACGACGTTTAACAGGCTGGCTTTGTATAAGTCCTGCAATATATATATCTTGTTTTGTTTTGTCCCCTATGCTGTTACATGTTTTCAACAGCTGGCTCCTCTTGTTTTGATCTATGTACACATAACACTTGTATTTACATTTGCAATCTGGTCTGTAACTCTTGGTTTCACTTCCTTACCTTTTAAACTTAAATTGGATTTTCCTTTAGCCAGTTTTCGTTTCTTCTCATTCCTCTTCCATTTATTTTCATTTCTCCACTTCCTACGTTTTGGCGAACGGTTAGGCGCATTACTGGAAACACTAGTTTCTGACATTTCACTATGAGTAGGATCGTAAAGTTCTGTAGAGCATTCACTTGTATCGCTTTCACTATTAATTTTATGTATATTTCACAGCTCTAAAACAACACTCCAATAGTATATAAACAACCTCCTTTTTAAATGACCTGGATCGACCTAATAAAACTTGTGTTTGTTGTTAAACTTGTCAACAAAGGAGTACCAACACCAACTACGTAACATTAAGTAATTCAATGTTATCATTGAATATACAAAGCAGACATGGCGAAGATTTAAATTTAAAGATACACATTTCTCGCCATCTTAGGTTCTTAATTTTTTAGCCGTAAACTTATTTTCAAGTTTATTTATTAAATATTTGTTGAGGTACCATATATGATTCAGTAAAATGTCCACCGTTAGATTTGATTTAGTAAATTAAATTTATTATTCATGGTATCGAAATTAGTATACAAATGATCTTAAAACAAACTTTATGCATTCCATATATTTTTATTTTAATTCCGTGCGTACTGCAACACCAGATTTAATTATGCACGTGATGTGAAAAATTTTGCCTGTACCTTGTGTGAAAATTACAGCACTGACAGAAGAACCCTTAAAACATGATTGAACAAGTTAAAGGGCACTATTAAATTAGCATTCACATCATAGCTGCACATCAACATTTGTAATAAAACTAGAAATTAAGGCTATAGTAAATATTAGCAAAATCCAAACTGCCATCAGGAAGTCTCCCTTAGACTGCCACCTAAAAGTTTATTATTTCAACTTACTGTCACCAAATATAGCCTGTTGATTGGGACAAAAAGGAGCTAGCTCCTGGTGCTAGATATATTTTGCAACAAGCATTATGTGTATCTATGTACATTTTCAATTTTAGAAGCATTAATAATTGTTGGAAGTAGATCCTTTCTGCACCAAGCGATGAAAATAATTTTTTCACACAGTATTTCCTATAAACCTCAAAATTGACCAAAAGTGGAGCTAGATACTTTATGATGCAAGCCCTTCAATTGTCCATACGACCGCCATTGTAAAAATTGGAACAGGGCATAAACGAAACACAAAAGTCAAGTCAATATATTTAGAAATATATTTTTAACGAGTTTGACGAAATTCTGATAAAAAAATGGCTCGATCAAAAATGTTGAAATGGCCTTTTTTGAAAATATATTTTAGGAATTATAAATATGCATAAAAGGTAAGTTAGCTTATTATTGTAACATGTATACAAAAGTAGATATAAGTAAGTTTTACCTCGGAAATACGGTCAAAATAATGCAACATGTTTATGTTATTTTTTTTATCGTATTTCTTATTCACCAATGTAGATGAACCCTACATATAATACATAGAATTTAATGTAATGTACGTGTCATGTTCGTCTTATAAATTATGGTTGAATAAGTTACATATCTTTGCTCTTTTTCTTAAGGAATGATTGAAGATTTAATAGGTCATATTGCAAGAAGATGGCATTGTTTGCATTATTGTACATAGTTGTGTAATGTATGTATATATATATATATATATATATATATATATATATATATATATATATAGAGAGAGAGAGAGAGAGATAAACAGTAATATAGCCAACTGACAACGACAATACCTACAACAGCATCAACTACATCAACAAAGATAGCAACAACGACAGTAATACCAATAACAATGACAACGGTAACTACATCAACAAAGAACATAACTATGATAACTGCAGAAGCGATAACATCAACCACTAATGAAAATCTTAAAGTGAACTTGAGTCAATGTAATATAAATATTAAAACTAAAAGTGAACATTACATTTGTTGTCAAATAACTCGCTGGAAATTAAAATCTACAACATTGAATAAATCAGCCACTGCTATCTAGCAAGTTGGTAGCACTGACTTCAATAAGAACCAAACACTACTTGGACAGGTGACATATTCGGTTGAACTGTGAGTCACCGCTTCAACAATGTGATATCCGGTGCAAATATGCAAACATCACTGCTGAAAAACAACTTAAATAATGGTGACTGTCGCAATAGTATTATCAACACAAAGAAGCCGCTTCACATACTGGAAGCAACATTTACTATCTCACAATCCCTTGAATTGTTTTTTCAGCTTCCTGATTATGACTTCACAACGTTATTAACAATTTTACCATTAACTGTTATTTATTGCAAAGTGTCTTATAAGAATCACAAATAGAGCGAAAATATTAATAAAATATTAGCGAACTATACGGAACAACTTGCATAACCGTTTGTTACGCCATGTAATTTTGTACAGGAAACGATAGCCTTCAGTATTTTTTACCTGGGAAAACATTTGTTCGTCAAAATATATATTGATGTGTAATTTTGCTTCTCATTGGTTCCGCTGGTGTTCTGATGCTGGTAAGTTACAGGCGGACGATCTAGTGACCGTCTTACCAAAACGTGTCATTATTTTGAGACATGCGTCACACATGCTGCTGATTTAGCATTCTATAATGGCTAAGAAAAAGTTTGTGTCAGACTACACTTTCTCGCAGAGCTACAGAAGTGAGCTATTTTCAGGACGAAATGTGTTTTGTCTTCGGGATCTGTTAACTTATGTAAGTGAAGACGATGTCGTATATTTTCTTTTTGCTCAGTTGTATGTTGAATATCCGGCACCATCATTCCCAGTGACCAGTTTCGGCAATTAGTCGATGCAGCACACTCGGTAATTAGTTGCTGCTATAGAAAGGCAACATCACATTATAGATAAATATAATCAACATTTCCCACGTTAGGGTAAGTTGTGTGTAAGTATTTCTTATAAATACTGTACGATTTATTGCAGAGGTTGTCCCTGAATAACGTTTAAATCTCTGTGTAAGTCTACCGTTGTAGGGGATGCTAAGACGAGAAGAATATATACATTTCAGACCTCTGAGGCTGGCAAATACTGGCACATTGACTTGTGCTCAGCTTCTCAAGCTGCGATATAGCAGTAACTGTCGCAGTTGCCAAATAACCTCCGTTCACTTGACCTGCTCCCTTGGCCTGATTTGTGTAGTACTGGTCAGAGCTACAATAGTAGAACGTTAGGACGGTGTACGATGTTTTCGCAGTGCTGAACAACTGAAGGAAAGGAATGATTACACATTCAACTAGCTGTCAGATGTGCATCTATGCTGCGGTGCAGTTAGTTCAAACATACTCGCAGATAGGTGGCTTTATGCAGAGCACTTTCCTCGCTGTAATTTAGCAAGCCATGTTCCTACAACCGCGAACCATTGTATCTGTGAGGCAAGGATGGTGAAGGTAAGTAAACATGCTCAGAGCTAAGCACTTTATGTACTAATGAACTTGATTGGTCCAACCGCCCCGGTTTCCCATGGTTTCCCACGATTACACCAGGCAAATGATGGGATGATTCCCTGTGAAAGCAATTGCCGATTTCTACCTCAGTTTATGTACATAGTTTCAGTTCTGATATGTGTCTGTCTCCAAATGACTCTGAAACACATAATAATAATAATAATAATAATAATAATAATAATAATAATAAAGTAACTCATGTACAACGCAGTTAATATTGAGTAAGTAAATTATTTGTTACAGGAGTCTTGAAGGATTTTGACGACATCGCAACGTGCGACAACAGGTGTCAGAATATGAAGTGTTGGAGCGTCTTCAAGAAGAACCGTCTACAGCATGCACTGTGTTGCGCGTCAACTTTGTGTTTCACGCACGTCAGGTCTTCTGGCCAACTTCTTGTCGAATCGCTTATACCAAAACAATCACCGAGTATTTTGCGTCAAGTGTTGCCCGAAAATAGAAAATGTTCCATTCCCAGTACGATTGGACATGGGGTTGCAGTATTGTAGCTTCTATATATACATATACATATATATATATATGTATATATATATATATATATATATATATATAGAGAGAGAGAGAGAGAGAGAGAGAGAAAGAGAGAGGCCGTTTTCGATAAAGTGAATACTGCATGAAGTCTTCTTTCGGTTGTTTTGCAGATATCTTTACTATTTGTAATATGAAAATTTCCGTGTATTAAAAACCAGTGAAAATGTTACGACACATTAAAAGTAAACATCTATTGGCGCAATAAAACATGTTTGTAATTAATTACAAGTTTTGCTAAGTGCTCAGATTATATATATATCATATATACAACATATGTGTTCATGGACAACGTGTACAGATATATTCACGGACATATATATGAAGTCCCTGAATATATATATATATATATATATATATATATATATATATATATATAGGATATCCATGGATATATACACGCACATATATAAAATATATTTCATTAACCAATGAAGGACTTTTTTTTCTTTTGCGTGAATTGATTTCACAAAACACGTGTTCGGCTACGTCTGATGTAGTGACATAACAAGACAACACAATATAAAATAAAATACGGCTTGCAGCATGTCCCAATGTCTTGCAACAATTACAAAACTGCATGTATATTAACAGTTGATATAATACGCTTGGTGTTTCTACACTTCTACGAGATGTATGTGTCCAAGGAAATAAACTTTTTGCCACACTAAGTTTAGATATTTGAGTTGACAGTAAATGGTTTTAGTTCATATCTGATAATTATCCAATAAAATGTTTTGAAAAATTTGTATTTATATGTAAAATATATGTATATAGAATTGTTTTTTTAATTGCGCTTAACATGTTTTGTTTGATGCTGACAAATTATGTGGATAGAAAACATTTAGACTAAAACGCAGCAATCGTATTATAATCTTACTATTTTCCTCGATGATTTCTAGAAATAAAATTTTTTTTACGGATAATCTTCTAGATTTTGAATACATACGTACTAAATAATTCATGCGATAATTTAAAGATGTATTTAATAACAGTTGTAGGCCTGATTAAAATTATTAAAAACGGTATTTATGTCCGTTACAAGTTATACTACCTACTTAATTATATGCTACATATTGAAATTCGAAACTTTTTTCTTCAATTATTCCAGGTGTGCAATCTTTCATTTATTTTGTGTGAAAAATTTCATTGAATAGTGTCAATATACATTTTCAGATACTGACTATAGTGCGTCTTTACATGTAAATTTAAAAATGGTGCAAATTTATTTTAAGCATTGCGTATGCAACTTACAAACATGAACTGCGACACTCGACTATAGTCGAATATACGACATATTGCTAATTTTCGACATGCGACTATAGTAGAAAACCTAATGAAATCACTCTGTAAACTATATTGTTGGTAAATGTTTTTATCGCTTGAAATTAATCAAATCTTTACTATTTACAAAAACCTATTCTTAAAAACATTTTTACACTTTCATGGCTTTATTGAAATGTTTATCCCGCAGGAAATAGATATCCTAAGAATGTAGGACTAAGTCTTTCTTCGTGCTTACCACAGTTTCTAAGAATTTAAACGATTTTACTGTAACGTTAGCAAAACTATTTATATTGCCTTCAAAACATATAAACGACGAAACGTTACTTTGTATTCAGCTTATTACATTTTGAGAACAACAATTGCCTGACATATAGTACTGATATTCAAAGCTAATAACAGAGAAGTTAATTACGTTATTTGATCATTCATTGGAAAAGAAAGCAGTGTTACTAAAATATGTCATGTGACGTGACTTTTGTTTATTTTATTGCCGGTAACATTGCATTTATAGGTTTAGTTTGGAGGCAATTTGTTTTATCCCAAAGCTGCAAGTTATTACATTTTTCGGAAAACTTTGTGTCAGGTAAAATAAATAACGTAGATCACAATTTTTAATGCTAAACCCAGGATAGTTGTCAAACTCGATGAGTGATACCATACGCAGTCGTAGATAACTGAAGTGATATGTAAGTATGTAATCCTGCCTTGTAGTGAATGGTATTTGATGGGTGAGAGTGTGCGCTACATAAATACACAAGACTGAAGCCACCGGTGCCATAGTCCGTTCAGGCGTGTATTCACGACACGTTCAGTTCTGTTTTTAGCCGTCGCGACAAAGTTAAATTAGTTTATGGTCTGAGCCACACTTGTAATGAGATTGTTTGCATCCTAGTAATCAATGAACGTTCCGCGTTGTAACCAGAGGTATAGTCAGGGACTTGTTATAGTAGTAACTGCTACCTTGATAACTGACGAACAACTTATAAATACACTATTGTTTTGGCACTACTTTCGTTTATTTTACATATTTCCCCTTGAAAAAATTTGATTTGTATCGTATTATATGGTTAAATTATAGCCATTCTTATTACCTAGTAACTAGCAATTCAATGACGCTCGTTGAAATTAAGTACAGAGTCATACGCACAGGTGACTGAAGCAAGAAAACTTGAAACATGTTTTTGAAAAATAATTATAAAGGACTGTTTGATTTTTAAAGTACGCTTAAACCTATCAGAAGTCATCTAGTAAACACAATATGTGAGTATTTTATGGTAAACTTCTTCTTGGTCGAACGAGAAGAGAACAAGGACGTTCGTAGAAGTTTATATTTGATACAAACTGACACGCAAATATGTAGTAAACCTAAACCGCATAACGTGTACATACACTTTTATGTCAAACAATCGTATAATGAAGATATGTGTCTTAAAACCAAGATACAGTAGTATTTATTATAAGTTTATGTTGACATAATTCGTCAATATCTTTATTTTAATTGCTGTGGTATTTCACTTTACTTACATAACTTAAACACACTTTTGCTCAATTAAGGTGATTATAGTATCATACAAAAACCAAACAAAACGGTCCAAAACGGCAGTCAATTTCTTTTCGGCCAGATCAGGTCGGCTGGTGTTTACGGTGAATGTTTTAGTCTTAAGTTATACCTCGGTAAACTGACTACATTTCTCAATCTGCTTCTATTTCGGACCGGTCTGAGCATGTCTAAAGTAACATTTTCGTTCCAATACGAGTTAAATCTGGATTGATGTGTTACTGTAAATGTAGCATATGTAGTGCCTTTAGAATGCCACTGACTGAATTGTGAATACTTATTTCGTAACTCTGTACAGCAATCAAATAAATAACATTATTCACGGCTAAGGAAAGCACTATTACAAGTACATTTCAATGCGAAAAACGTAATTTCCTAAGTAGAAATGCATTGCCATTTACAACCATACCTCGTTGAGTCTTCAGAAGTTATGTATGGCATGTATACTCTCGTATTCTGTCGAGCACGTAACTGTGTGAAATAAACTGCCCGGAGTTCTGTCTGTCTTTACCCGTGTGGGTTTTTGTACGCTTACTCACTGAGGGGAGGGGGGACTAGTGAGACATGAAACATAACTTCTGTGTTATTAAAAGGCGAGGAATGGGGCGGGGAAGAGAAGCTAACACAACATTTTAATTGTTATAGTAAATTTAATTGATTTCATTCATTATTTTGATGTTTGAACGAAATATGGTTTGTTTTGTATGCATAGATTGTGACTATATTTTACAGCAATGAAAATTTCCTAGCTTTCGTAAGTTACAGCTAATGGCCTGTCAATACTAAAATTGGCATAACATGTATTTGTACAAGAAAGAAAAGCAACTGAGTTAGAGAAATGAAATAATTCACGCTGAAGAACTGTTTTATAAGCTACGCCAAGAAATGTATAAGAAAAGCGCATTAATAATTATTTTTATAACTAATAAAAATATAAAAAATTGCATTTTTGTCATTAATTCAAAAATCTAAAAAAAAAAATACAAAAATATTCAATGTGGATTTTTTATAAACATTTTGTGACTAAGCTCGTAACAATTTTTTAAGTGTGAACTATTACATTTCTGTAAGTCTGTTGTTTATCCTTTCTCGTAAAAAGTAGTTTTACGCAAATTAGGGCTTTGACGTGCTATTTTACAAAACTTTAAAAGCTAGGAATTTCATTGTTGAAAAAATAGTCACTGCGTGTGTCAACTAAAAAACCATATCTCGTTCAAACATAAACATAAGGAAAACAACTAAAACGTCGCACGACCCCCTTCCCCTCAAATGAGCGGGAACCATATGTCTGGTAGAACACTCAAGGTCACAGTAGTTGTATACACGTGGCGAAGAAGTACACGTGTAACCCACACTCTGCCGTGGCCATACGTGACCAATTCTGCTGTTACCTCAGCTTATATGTTGCAGGAAACATCGAGATGAATGTCTGCAAGTTAATCCTGCCAAGAACTTAGGTACATTTACGTAATGTTTCCTAGCATTGACTTGCCTCGCAAGCTTTTACAGCGGTTAGTTAAATTGCGGATTATGGACAATGTACCCAAAATACGATGTGCGTTTCTGATGAGAATTTATGGACTCGTTACGGCGCTGTACTGTAATAACTGATATAAAGCACACAAACGTGATGGGGGTCTCCCTGTTTTAAACAGTTTAATCTCAAAGAAATAAACTCAAATCACATATTACGCCCGGCTTATTAACCTTGCATTTATGTAGTTTAAATGTCATATCAAATTTATAATTAAATAAATACTGAATGAATTAAGTACTTAAATAATACATTTTAATCACTATTTTACTGCTTAATATTTTCGAATCGAGAATGTCAACTAAAATCCTTTATTTTGATACCAAATATCTAAAACTAAATTTTCATACACGTAAGATTATTTAGGGACATTTATTTCGAGTATTTATTTTTATGACAATATTTCATAACAAAAATATTACCAAGAACAGGTTTAATTTTGAAAGCGTTGTATATAAATTGGTTCAGCTATAGTTCAGAGGTAAACACTGGTTCCCCTAGTAAATTATTGTGTGTACATTGGCACGAATGATGGGAGAATGTAAACTAAATAATACTTAAAACAAATAAGTAAACAATGTTCTAGGCTTTATTTTCTCTTTGAATTTTTCATTAATAAATTGGTACCACATTAAATATACTAACTTTTTCAGTTTGCTTTAGTGAATGCAATGTAGTACTACTAACAAACACTTCAAACACAAAAAAAAAATCGATGTAACGTCGTTACAGATTTTGTAAACATAAAGACAATTTTTACATCATGAAGTACGTTAAGTCAGAAGTTAAGAGATAAACAACGTGCGGAACACTGAAAAACATGCGCAGTATTCATTGTACAAACTACCAAGCAGGTGTGTTTGTCCGTGGAGTGACAAGAACAATTTCATGACTGCCAAATTTCTCGTGTAGCAAACCATTAAACAAGTCCGAATATGATGGTTTTAATGAGTGGCTGCATTCAAGCCATTTTTGTTAGTGTCGAATACCGGTTTCTAATTTAGTGTAATATTAATTAGCACACACAGCCAAACCTGTGGTCAATAAAACATCAGAGCTGCAGTAAGAACATAGTTCAAAGTTGTCTGGCAGTAGAGCGTCGTCTTAGATGCCTCAGAAAGAAAGTTTGAAAACAAACAGAACGAAATAATATGAACTTGATGAAAATAGTGGATCCACACAACTATAAAACTGACTTACTCTACATTACGTGCATGGAGTGTAATACAGATGTTTAGTGGTAGTGAGGTATAGAGAGCTGCTGAGGTTGACACGAGTTGAGTATGGAGGAGTAGAGAAGTACAAGATACATATTCACCGGCATCAACAGAAGTGTCGGCCGTGTTTCTTGCATGCGAACCCACATAGTCATGGTGGGTGTTGAGTAGCTCATTGCGTTCAGCACTGATACCAAAACTTTTACGACTAGGAAGCTTAATATTATCTTGCTTTGCAGAAAACTTTCACTTATTATTTCTATAACATACACGTGGTTGGCATCGGCAAGTTGCTGTGGCAGTTAATTTACACCCGAATATTACTCTCACCACTCCCGTTATATCATTGATCGATGTAACAGTTTTCGCCTACTGCACAAAAATATTTACTGTAACATCGACTTTATAAACAGTACATTGGTTTGCAACATAATTTGCAATTTTCATACAATTACTTGCGAATCGGTTATGGAAATTTAGTGTACAGACATGACTCAACTTCTATCAAACTAGTCAAGTTACGTCAATGGTGTAACCGTGTCTTTCGTATAAGTATTTAACTAGCATTGGCGAAATTCATATTTAGTTTTTCAGTATTATTATCTTTCTTGTATAATAGGGATGAATTAAAGTGTAAACTTACAGTATGTTAACATTATTATAAAATGGGCTACCAATACTGCAATGATATGAAACGTTTATTTTTCTATAAATTTTTTATCCTTTTAAAATTTATATTTATTTAGGGCCGTTGAAACTGTTCGGTTTTATATATGTTGATAAAATGTCTCAGCAGATATCGCGTGTTAGGGTGTAGGTCATACGGGGTAAAGTCAACACTGAAGATTTAACCATTGAAACAAATCACTAACTGTAGCTGTGTTTGCGTTATCATATACGCTTGGCGCACAAGAGCTAAACGTTAACTTGTCATTTAGGCAACGGATAGAGGAAAATATTTCTCACGACTAGAGTGTTTGTTTTAAGTTAGGTTCTAAATATCTGGCATTCTAGTGGGTATATATTAGTTTCGCACGTATTTAATTAGTTACTGACATCAAAATAAGTCATATACCGGAGATCATAACCACGTAATGGTGAAGTAGCGCGGCTGATTGTTGTAGTTCCTTGAGGCAGTGTTTGAACTGTGATGGTGTGTGCAGCGTGCTTCAATGCGAGCTGTGAATTAAGACATTAAAGCCGTTTGGTTGTTTTATATCTGATCTTAACATTTATTTTATTCTAGCTGTTACTGTAACCGTGTGTACATTGTTAGGTTTTGTTGAATTTTTTTGGCAAGTTTGCAAGTGCAGTCATGAGTTCCAGCAAATAGAAAGGGACAAGTAGCCGGTGTCAACAGGACATTATTAACTGTGCCTTTGGAGAAGCCAAATTAGTGAAACGAGGAGAAATGATGCCTGGCGACGTCATCAAACAAGTCTCATTTTTGCTTCATGTACCTGAGCCAACTGTCCGGAGGTGAGTGAAATTAACTGTTCAAGTTACGTTTTTGACCTTGAACGCTAACCGCCTAAAAACCAATAGTTTAAAATTTTGTTATAGTTACAAAATAATTCCGATGTTATAACTGTTGTCTGGCGATATCTATATTGTTTTATGTAACGACTTGCCAAACTGTGTGACGAGCCAAAGTGGAACTTTGTATATCTCTGTATACTTAATTATGTAAACTGGAGAAAAGAGCATTTGTGATTGTAGATACCTCGTGTCGGGTATCAAATTAACCGTATTGATACATTGGTACTGAAAATAATTGTTATTTAGTTGTATTATTAGATTTAAGTAGTTTAAGATTAGTTTAATAGATAATAGTAAATGGAAATCAAGTGCCTTGAAGTCAGGAGAGGGGGTGGTCTGCCGTCACAAAAGGTCTGGGCCGTCCGGCAGCCCCCTACCCACATTTCCATCTCCCCCCCCCCCCTTCTGCCACAGCACCAATGTAACAACCTGGCAGTGGGGGTTACTTTTATATATTTGAATAATTATCGGTGTCAGTATAGTTATAGCTAATCAATGAAAATAATATTTTGTAAACAAGGGTATGTCAACAGATATAAAATAATTAAGCTTTGACAAACAATAAACAACGGTCAAGGGTAGCGCGACGTTTTTCTCACAAGGGGCGGAGCTTGGTAGTCCAGGGTTTCCATTGGCTGGAAGGCATGCCCAAGGATTATTGTACACTGGGGACTTTTTCCCGCCAAATGTTAAGATGTAAGAGTCGTCGTCGAGATTGGGTGAGGAGAAGTAAAGGTGAGTGCGGAAGGAGTTGTTGGCGTCCTATCCGGCCACTTCGTCGAAACATTTCAATAAAAATACTTACGTTAAATAATTTCAAGGGCAAGCGTAAGCGTCGCGTATTATAATATTATCGAGTTCAGCAGAAGCAAAACTCTCTCCACCTCTGTGAGCGGCGTGGCGGTACGCGAGACTGATTTAACTATATTTGCCTGAGTTATTATTTCTCATTCCTCGACTCAATAGCTTGTGTTGCAAAAGGGGACCGTCGCAAAACGATACAAGTTTCAGACGAGACATTTACGAGGAACTTTAAAGCAGTTTGCCTTACCTGTAAATCACTGCTATGGTGATGTTAGGATTATTAAAAAAATTAAAATTATAATGGGTATGCTTCTAGACGTTTTGTTACCAGCATTAATTATTTGAAGACACTAAAAGCAATACATTTCATATTATTCATTGTTTACAATTATTCCCCTTGTGCACAGTTCTTGTTGAAAATCTAATACAATTTTTTCACACTAATATATTAAATGTTTAATTTTATATTCCTACAAAACTGTTACCTACTTAAGGATTCTGACACACTATACTAGGCCTAAAACAAAATATGTAGGCATTAAAGTATTGCTTTTAATATTCTGGGAAGATAAATTTATTTTATGATTTCCCTAAACTGTAGTAAAACCAAATAATAATAATAATAGTAATATTAATAAACAGTATTTTTGTCTGGCTGTAGTTTAAATTTTCATATCCTTTAGACTGTGTGTTAAGTTACATATGAGTGCTTACTGTGTCATTATAAAGCACTTAGGAAAATAAGTGATACATTTGAATAAGTTTGTTTTGTGCAATGTCTGCTCACATAATGTATGAGGCTTTGTAAAATAGTGTATGTGCATTATACAAAATGGACCAGTTCTATACCCCCACGACCTTGTCGTAATTGGGGTAGAAAAAGAACGATATAAATATAATTAAAAAAAAAACAGTGTAAAGTATTTCAAGTTACATTGTGTCATCACGTGAATTATCTGCTTACACGAATTTAATTTACCCTGCTGTTTAAGTGCATACGAACTGACTATACGTTAAACACAATGTAAACACATTTTTTAGGTTAAATGTTCGGGCCTACTTTGTCTGCACATTTTGAATTGTCTTAGATGATGATATCAATAATGATAATAAATTCACTTGCATAGTTAGTGGTATTAATAGACAAATGGTATAAACCAAGTTTATGTAACCTGCAGAAACACCATGACTAATAATTTTTTTAGTAGCCAGGTACTACAAGAAAAATACTAAAGACGAGCAGACCCCTGACAAGAAGAGAAAAAGGAAGCCAAGTGGAGGAAAATCCTTCGCAAGTGTTGACCACTTCACCATTGCAGCTATCCGGCGCATCATATACAGAATGTACGATGATGGTATGATCAGTAGAAGAATTTTTATTTTAATTAAAATTTATAGGAGAACATTTTAGGATTAGTACTACGTATTTAGTCACTACATTGACGTTAAAATATTAAACTGTGTAATAATAATAATAATAATTACTTCACTTGCAAATGGGCAACCACCTAGCGGCATGCTGTAACCTCCTCCTCAACCACCTTGCAAACCCCTACCAAACTTTACAACCCACTTTCCTCAACACCCTCCGAAAGCAAATTCCACTCCCTCACCGAACTTCCTATGAAGCATAGACTGCTTATCCTGCTCTGTTATACCCATAATCTGAATCTTCTTACTATTACTACTTCTTCCCCTATACTATGATTTTGTTAACAGTCAGCCTAGCTTACCTCAGCTACCCTCTCCATTCACCACCTTGTACATCCTGACCAGTTTTCCATTCTTCTCTTTTGAGTTGCACACCAGCTCCTTGAGTACCACAGATGACCTAAAGTTTTGTTTGACCACACCAGCCTGTCTTGCTTTCTGCATTTATCCTTCACCCACCTTTCTGCCCGTCTTTGCACCTTCTCCAGCTCCCGCACCCCCAACTATACGCATGGGACCCATTATGCTGTCGCATACTATATTGTATGAACCAGTGCAATATATGCCTTTTCCGTCACTGCGCTACTAACACCCTTCAATACCCTTTCTAGCATGGTACTTTTTTTTTTACTTTTCGATGAAAGAAAAATTAACACCCAATGACGAAACTGTTACATGGCACTGTTGTCATACTACCTAACATTCACATTTACCTGAACACACTGGCGGGGATTTGATGAAAATTTTATACTTTGTTCAGCTCAGTACATGTGGTTTCTTTTAAAATTATTAAAAACTTGTTTCTTTTCAGTTTGAGACATTTCCAAACTCCAGCTAGAGGAGAGATGTCATTGCAACTTGGCTGAGGAAGCACAACGTGCCCACGCCCTGACAGGAGAGTTGCTGGGTGTTGCCAAGGCGAATATTTCTCCCGTTCGGTATGTTTTCATGGCTATTTGGCTATTTAGTGATGATGTTTGTAGTGAAACATCTTTTTATAGTCTGTTCTGAGTAAACTGATCACTTCTTACAACTTTATATGAGTCGTTATGACTCTATCTTTACTATTTTTAATGTGAAAACTTTCATGTAACTAAAAACTAGTGTAACCCTTTCACAATTCTCAAAATGTTTCTTCTATTATCCGAGTAAATACTTTCAGGTTTTATTTTAAGTTTGGGGGAATGTTCACTTTAAAGTGAACCGCCCATAGTTGCCTTCTATCGTCAGCTGTCATTCCCTGACTTCCCTATGTTATTTCATACGTAACCACAACATTCCAGGTACGCGATTGATGAACTGGCAAATGAATACGGCCATGAGATTCTTCGGCTTCCTCCATATCATTGCCAATTGAACTAGTGTGTGGTCAGTGCAAAACGTACTACACCAGTAACATGGGCCGGGGCAAAAGGTTTGATGATGAAGCTGTAAGGGCAATGTGGACTGAAGCTAATGGGACAGTTTCTCCGGCGAGGTACATTTGTGTATCTGTGTGTTTTTGTGTGCCCATGGGCTTTGCGTGTGTTTGGTCTTAGCAACCCTCTTCTAAGTAGTAGCCATAACAATGTGTGGTGTTCTTCTGTATTGTATGTAGTACTTTGTTTCAATGTGTAGGTACATCATAGCAAGTTGAAAGTAAACGAAGTAAGTTGAAAGTAAATGTTAGTGTATTTGAAGTAACAATTAAATTATGACTTCTTCTATCTTTCTCTCTGTTGGATTTCCATCTCATCTTAGCATGCTTAGTAGTGAGCTGTGCTTGTACCAAAATGTATATGTCTGAAGTAGTGGTTTCTGATGATTACCCAATGAGAGTGTTTTTCTGTTTGTTACTGAATTGTGCAGTAAGTTTTTAAGTACTAAACTAAACAGATTTTAAGTAAAAATCTTTTTGATTAATACAAAAATGCTTGGCACAATGGATTCCTCAAGAAAAATGTAACCATGCCACTTTTATAAGTGAAAGAAAAATTATTGACTAAAAATACTTGTAATTTTTAATGAACAAAAATGTTGTGCTTGAGTACATAATTAAGGATGGCGATACTAGTCAGTGTCATGCTTTCCTATTAGAAACTCAGCAAAAAACATCAAAAACAAAAGTTGTAAAATCACACTACAACTTTGACAACTTTGAGGGTTAAGATTGCTACAGTTTTACAAATTGGTATATAGGAAACCATTGAAAACATAAATAAAAACATAATGTAATTGTTTAAAAAATTTGGTTAATCGCAACAACAATGTTAGCTACATATGCTAATTCCCTGTGTGACATGGTCAGTCCTATTACATTAACGTTATACGCCCTTCTGCAAAATAATACTTTAACACACAATTGTTATTTTAGGAACACTACATCCCCTACAAAAAGACAAAAAAAAAAGGAGTTAATTAGTTCTACATTAAAATGAAAAGAACTTGGAGAAGATAAACTTTCCATGTAGCAGTTGAAGTTGAAAGTTAGCGGTATTTGTTATATATTTTCTTTTAATGTTTTAAACTTACAAACTTTGCCACACGATTTCTTAATTTGTAGTTATATATTCATTTTCTTCTGTATTACTTCATGTCATATTCCCTGATTTATTTTTAAATTTCTAATGTAGACCTATTTTTGTACGCGTGAATAAAGTATTACGTTTACATAGTTTTTTTGTCATTTTTACTCCTTGATTCGTTTGCCTGAATTGTTTTAACTCAACTATCTTTTGTCTTGCTTTATTCTTTTCATAACTTTAAATTGCCTGTATGGCGTTAAAGATAATATGTATTCTTTACTTATTTACTTCTAACTCATCTGACTACCTTTTCTTGTCTTAAAATAATACAAGAAACTGATGTGTGTGAAATTTTGCATTTGGTCGTAAACCTTGCAAACTTTCTTCAGGTGGGCAGACTGTGTTGGACACGTGAAACAAATAATAAAAGAAGATTGGCAGAGGGAAGTGCATGCTGCCGCAAATATAGCTCCATTCATTATTCCCCTGGACCCAGAGTTGGACACCACTGACGAAGAAGAAGAAGAAGTTGATATATTGGCTGAGCCAATGAGTGGTGGAATACCAGATTGTTCTACAGGTAGTTCAGTTTCTTGTCAGTGGGGTTTGTAATATGAGGTATATGTATATGTTACTGTATCATTTCGCTGCCAATAACTGGAGGGGTTAATGTACTTTTGAAATGTACATTACGTTAGTGACCATTTATTCATTATTGTTGTCTACATTTTAACATATTTGTGTAGCTACATATATATCATTAACCTGATCTTTCCGAAATTAGTTTTATTTCCCAGACATGTATAAGTGAGAATAAGTAATGTCATAAAGTAGCTTCACTGTATTCATTTGTAACTTATAAAATGTGTAATTGCAACTATGTTATTGTAGGTTAGACAGTAACTGTGTTACTTGTATTGGAATATAGACTATATGTCTATATATAATTTTTTTCAATCTTCTGGGAGTGTGTTCATGTGTTTGATCAACCACTAGTTAGTTAATGTTAAATGTTGTAATTACTGTTCCATGAAGACTACGAGAATTTTTAGCCACTTAGAAGAACTTCTTCGTCGTATAAACATTACATCTATTTTCACAGGTATTGAGGTTTTATAGCTATAAAAGTTCACATGTACTGTATGCTTGTTAATATTTGTCATGTTATAGTTAGTACATACACAGTGTAACCAAGGAACCAAAACAATAATTAGTGTTAAGGTTCGTATAACGATTTATCTTTATTTACAGACAAATTACTTATATATGCACGTGTAATGCTGTCCTGCCATTACATTTTTTGCAGTGAAAAATTATAAAATAGGTTTTTTGAAGTCTGTGTGGGTCTAACAAAAGGAAATGGTGCGCCCATTTGGACCTCAAGAGACGCCGTTAATGTGGCCATCACCTGTAGCAAATCTGTGTATACAAAATCGTTTTATTGAGCGAATCTTCTATTTTGACAGGAAGAATTCAGGCAATGTCAGTTACAAGCCTGGTCTACTCGTCTGGGAGCCGGTAAGTCAGCATTAAAGTTAAGAGTCTTACACAATTAAAGTTAAGAGTCTTACACAAGGGAAAATGAAACACCGAATAATGGCAAATTAAAATATATGTCAGTCTAAACTGCGACATGTTATATATAAATATTTTAGTGTTGGATGGTTATAAACTGCACTTTAATTACTTATTAAAAATGTTTCTGTAGTTTAACTTTTAAAAATATTTACATACTCTATAAGTTATATGCAGCTATACTGCCATGCTTAGAAAGACGGCAGTAACTACAGAAAAAATAAAAATTGAGTTTTTGGTATCGTTAGATGCGTGTTGAATTTCTGCATAGTTTATACACCACAAAGGCAGTAGAATGCATTGTACGTACGAGTTGTGGGGAGAAACCACTTACTGTCTTTGTAGTTTTTCCATGTTTAACAATGACAGAAGGCAGTAAGTGCATTTTACTCGTATAAAAATCAGTAACTGTAATGTGATGGTGGTATTCTAGGCAAAACTATAAACCATGCAGTAACTTTGAGTCCACTCATATTTATTCATTCAATAACGGGAACACACATTGTTAAAATAAACATTATTTTAAGTAGTTTTAAGTTGCTTTAAGTAAATAAGGAAAATTACAATTTTTTTTCTGAAATAGGTTCAGGAACTCATTAATGGATGGGATTGAGATATATTTTAAACTAATTTTTTCTTACTTGTGCTTTTGCTGTAGTTACTGCTTTCTTCCTAAGTAGGGGAGTGTAAATCATTTTACATTTGTACTGTATGAGTACCTTCAAATTATGTGAAAAGTTGTCATCAGAGGGCAGCAAACAATCCAACCAGTGTTAGAATGTAAACATAAACAGTGCCATGTGACAGTCACGTGGCAATGTTTGTTTACATGTGGCGGAAGGATACAACATGTACAAATAAGATCTTTTGCAGGGCTTATTCCGGTGTTCACTTTTTTCTGAGCCACCTATACATATAGCCATGCTCAACGTTACTGTACATTATATTTTGAAGCAGGTTTTATCGTAAGCTCCAGACCGACACTAGAAGTATATATACATTAAATATGTGTGTTAATAAATTACTTCGAGGATAAATATCTAGACTAGTCACTTGATGCCTTATGGAATTTGTAAATCCATATTTTTGGCTGTCTCATTTAAACACTCGTGGCACTGTGTCAATAAAACATTATATTGGCAACATCATATGACTTAATAATAAATACCGTAGTATATTATCTTAAATGGTTTAACAGTTGACTACACATCAGGTACAAATCACCACAGTACTATGTTTTCAATACAGTTATGTAATCCGGAAGTGTTTAAACTGTCTGCTTGTTATCAGGTAGCAAAATGTTTCGCTCAAAAATTGCTACTTCGCATCACTTACTTTTTTTTTTTTCAAGTGTCTCGATTGCCCAGTGGTAATTGCAAGGGTTATTTTTGGCTGTGAGTAGGCTACTACGATGAGATAACACGTACATACCCGTTCCTTGCGAAGTTAGTGAGGTAGTGTATGAGGAGCCGAGATACGACCCCATCCTGGCGACTGTAGTTGTACGGGAAGAAGGGTTGGCCACCCACTAAGGGCAAGCCTAGTACATAAGGCACATCTTCCCCTCTCACACTGCCCATCCGCTGTAACAACACACATCACTTACCACTCTCCACTCGCACTATTACATTGTCACTCTTCACTCGCACACATTGTAACTTTCACGCTGTCACTACCAGTATTCTGTCACCTTCATAATGTACTCAGTTGCAATACTATAGCACGAATAAGTAAGAACAACAACAATATAAACAAAACAATAGTAAATGTAAGTGCAAACATATGTCAATAGAACAACATTTAGCTTAACTGAAAATACTGCTTTTTGCAGGTGACAGACACATTGCTTATGAAATTTGTTTAATAAATTTTTTACTTTGGGAAGAAATCTCTGCTAATTTTATAAATATAGCATGGCTTAGAAATTATACATTTTCACAGGCAATTTCGCAGTTTTAAAATAACAAATATAATGACTCTGTGATATGAAATTATGTGCTTTCAAATACATTAGTATTTTTAATGTGCATGTTTTTTTTAATTTTTCTTAATTTTGAATTCAAATGTTGTTTTAAGCCCTGGTATTGAAGCATGCCACGATACTGAAGAAGTTAGATAAGTTACACAAACCTGTCGTACTTATAATAATCCTAGATAACAAATGCTTCCTATGTTGAATGCGTGACAGAAGCATTTAGGATATTTGAAGGATGTGTAAATGAAACTGAAATGATATTTTAATTCATACGTAACAGAAAACCAACTTGCTATTGTTCTATTGTGCTTTAATGTAATTAAAATATTCTCATTAATTATTTAACGTTAATAAGTGTATAAACATACCGAGCGAAGTGGCGTAACGGTAACACGTTCGACTGGTATTCGGGAGGACCCGGATTCGATCCCCCACGGCAGTCATACTGATTTCGGCATTTCATGGTTTACCGAAGTTACTCCAGACGAACGCTGGGATAGCAAAGGCCATGGCCGACTCCTCTCCCAAGCTGCTGTCATTGTGTCACCGTCTGTAATGACCTCGCTGTTGACGTGACGTAACGTTCACTTGTCTTACCTTTACAACCACGCGCACTTAGTCTACAATTAGCATGACGTAACACTTGCAATCTCCTACATAAAAAGAGAGAAATATACTAAAAATTCCGAAAACTAAAACAGAACTTTGAACGTATTGACAGCGCCGTGTTTCTTTTGAAATAAACTAAGTGTTTCCATTAACTTCCTCTTTCAATTGTCTAGTATAAAATTTCCATCTTCTTTAGCATTTTTTTTTTCAATGGATGATTAATAAATTTAAACGTACGAAACGTGCGAATAATGATATAAATATTTAGCTTGGTAGTACTGTCATAGCATGTTTGAGTGTTGAACTACCTTTTCTGTAAAATGTATAAAAATTATTAATTATGTTAGTTTATGTTTTAATAATCTGCCAATTGAAAAACACAACTTACATTGCTGAAGAGGTGTGACACATAAATACCTACCGTTTTATGCCTTCTGTTTCATGTCGAGCATAAGGTGCGCGGCAAAAACTGTTACTTATTTTCAACTTTTTTTAATACTGAAATATAATTTAAGCAACATGAGTGACAAAAATCGTTTAGTGAAAGTTCATTTATCGTGACATCCAAATCTGGAAAAGAAACCAATTAAATTTTTCTGCACTCTAGTAACTTCCTGCAGTGAAATTAAATACTGCGGCTGTAATACGTGAAATTGCAATCGTTAACCACAGCTGAAATCTACTTTTAGCCTCAAAATCTGTTGTTTGTTGCAATTGTTACGGTAAAACGTAGGCTCTGTAATAATAACTCGTTAGGGATAGTAATACCAATCATGACTAATTTTACTCGTAATTTTGTGTCATTTTAATTGGAGGGATAATCATTTTACGATATAGGGCTATACAGATAATTAATTGTATTAGGCCTAGTTGTAAAATTCAATAAAATTACAATGCGACAAATCAGAAGAGAAACTATTAAAAACAAACGATTTCACAGACTTTTTAAACACAATTACAGTAAATGTGAGGAGTTAGTAGGCCAACATCAGTAGTCTATATTTGAAGGGCTGAGTGAGAGACTAAACGATGAAGGTTCATCAAAAATTAATTAAAAGTTTTATACGGCTTGGTGCAACTGATATGTGCCAACTTGCATGAATGTGACTGCACCGTACAGTTGGTCAGTTTGTTGTAAGCAAACAGAGGCTATTATTTATACGATATT
The DNA here is from genome assembly GCA_003012365.1 of Medauroidea extradentata. NCBI lineage: Eukaryota > Metazoa > Arthropoda > Insecta > Phasmatodea > Phasmatidae > Medauroidea > Medauroidea extradentata. Next base: position 2,639 of record PNEQ01086475.1, on the reverse strand, counting down.
TAATTTGAACCACGCTTAAACACACCACAAAATATTATTTCTTTAATACTATGACAGTGTTAAATACCGATTAATTTAGGTCAATGGGATGTATAAATGAGTTCCATGCAAATATTTTATGCGTCGGCTCATACATAAGTAGTTATATAATTTACAAACGCCCTGAAGAGATAATATTCATTGATATTACTGAACAGGATAATTATAAAAAAAATAATAACTTTAGTATTTTTAGAAATGTTTCATGCAGGAAAAGTACATTATAATTGAGAAAACTATTCTCAAACACCTAAGATGACAAACTGTCATGACATATTTGTGCTACTTTAAACATGAATCTATTTATGTTCTGTAGATTATCGTTATTTTAATTAGACACTGGTATTTGGTATTTGTTCAAGGTGTTACAATCCTTGTAGGCTTAATACTTAAGCAAGAATAACTTTAATTTTGCTTTTACGTGATACCATAAAAGCCAGTTTAATAGAAGCTATTCCTTTTGTCCTAGTGGCAGAAGGAGAGTTATCTTTGAATTACGGTTGAAGAAATTCATTTCAACCACGGAACAATGGTTGTTCATATTCTATGAACATCTATATTTGCACACGTGAAGGTTTTATTGCGTTTAAGGTGTCATGCAAATAAATCCTCTTAGTTCCAATCAAATTGCAATGTGGCCTCACAAGGACTAAAGATGTGTGTAACATTTTTCAGTAGTGCCGTTACATTGCTGTGACATTTCCGGCCATGTTTGTCACATTACCATTATTCGTCAACATGGACTGCAATGTTTGTACACACCCGGGGGTAATGCCATACAAAAAACCTTACCTTGAAAAAATATGAGTAACTGCGTAATTAATTTGAGTCGTTCTTCTAGTATCCAGGCCGATGCTTTTAAACTAACGTTGAAGTAAACAATCCACCAAAACAGTTATTATGTTCTTTTTAGTCTGCAATATTACTGAATATTGCATTGATTCAGTGATTGACCTCGGCAGTAATATTTTAGAAACACTTAAGACGAGCACGTTACAGTGACAATGTTTATAACGAAATTGTTTGCAACATTTTTTGTAAGCGTTGGGAAGTGATCTGCAGTGTTTTAATTCGTTTTGAATTTCTTACAGATCTAAAAACAATGTAGCGAGAGTATCAATTAAACTAATGAGAAGAAATGTTACTGGAAGGAAATTATATGATTTAGTATTTATATAAGTGTGTGAATAAATCGGCCGAATGTTGAAGTAGAAACGATGTGGCGGACGTTGTTTATAAATTTAAAAAGTAATACAACTTCATACAGTTCCCTCGACTGATTTATGTGCAAATGTAACAATTTGTTACGTTAAAGTGACTGAGTGAATACATTATGGTGATTTTAAAGCTATCCACAAATAATTCTGTTAATTTAGGTAAGCACAACAAATTAATAATCGAAATGGGGAGCGAGAAAGCTACCTGATGACTCATTCTAGTTATTATTAGATGAGATTTTTTTACAAAACTGAAAAAAAAAAATTATAATTTTAACGTACACGATTGAAACTTTATCAATATTTATAATAATTTCAGGAAGAAGATAACCAAGTAGTGAGAAATTACGTATTTATTTAAAGTGATCTGCATGTAGATAATACTTCGAGAAACTCAGGCATTGTGGTATAACACATATAAACAGTGAAAACAAACGCTGCGACGAACATAGAGACTGCAGGTATTCCAGTAAAGAAAGAAAGTCATGACGAAGATGAGACAATTAAACCTACACACACCGATGACTCTCCTTCTGTACGCTTCCGCACAAAGTAAAACACTTTCTAAAAATTCCAAAATTAACTTAATTTAAAACATTATCTGGTTGTGACCTATCTAGTTGAATGCCCGAGAAAAATTAAGAAATATTAAGACAGCTGCTTGGTTATTCATGTGATGCTCTACGATTATAATTTTTATTTCAACTCAGCGGGACCTTGCAGAAACCAAACTAGTGAAGGTCTTACACGTTGCAGGTATAGCGAGTCCGAATGTGATCATTCCCTATATCTAAACGACCTGGAAAGTCTTGGCGGTATATTTATTAAATAGACAAGTGAAAATAAGATAATCAGTGAAACAATAAATGGACGACTGTTGACAGTAGGCTTATTGAAACTGACTGAGTTGGTAAAATATGTATGATCCTATTGCAAAATTCAGTGAAATATTTGTGACAAACAACATGAAATCAGACACACAACTAAAATTCAGTGAAAGGTGCGTGATAAACAACATGAAATCAGACACACAACTACAATTCAGTGAAAGATGTGTGACAAACAACATGAAATCAGAAACACAACTAAAATTCAGTGAAATGTGTGTGATAAACGACATGAAATCAGACACACAACTACAATTCAGTGAAAGATGTGTGACAAACAACATGAAATCAGACACTCAACTAAAATTCAGTGAAAGGTGTGTGATAAACAACATGAAATCAGACACACAACTACAATTCAGTGAAAGATGTGTGACAAACAACATGAAATCAGACACACAACTAAAATTCAGTGAAAGGTGCGTGATAAACAACATGAAATCAGACACACAACTGCAATTCAGTGAAAGATGTGTGACAATCAACATGAAATCAG
>PNEQ01086474.1:0-37548 GCA_003012365.1 Medauroidea extradentata | reverse complement strand
CGTGTCCGAATTCACAGGTATGCACTTCTGTACTTCTACCCCTGCGTACTTCACTTGCCCCGATCTATACTAGACGAATTCGGACGACCCTTGTTGGCTTCGTATTTTAAATGAACTAGCCAGAAGTATTCCTGAAAATTTTCATGAAATGTTATGATTTCGTCAGTGATGAACGACGGCGTAAAAGGTAACATCAGTACTCAGTCTTTCTTCGCAGAATATTCATGCGCAATGTAAAATTTAAAAAATACATTAATGTGACATGACAAAATGTGACTGCATACGAAATCATAACCTCATTCGTTCCCTTGCGTACTTACGTACTTCACTTCCAATTCGGACAGCCCTTGTGATGTCACTTCCGGGGGTAGGTGCGCACAAGTACATTCTTCAGGCGAGTTCGGACACGGCCTAAATACATTTGGTTGACTTGCGGAAGATGGAATGCTGGCGTACGTAAGCGATAAGATGGCGAACACTGTATACCTCAACATTCAAAATATAAGTTTGTGCCACAAGTAGGACGTCTAAACTGTTAATCAGCATAATTCTCGTATCTTAATTTTAGCTATAACAATTTCAAAGTGGTTAATTCGATTTATCACAAAAGAAAATGCTATAAACTTGAAAACACCGCAGCTGAACGACTCGTTCTTTGTGCTGCGGCCCTGCGGTGCACGACTTAACTATTCCTTTACAAATAACAATCTCGCTCTCTTGGAAGCACTCGTAGCTCAGTTGGTTAGGTCATGGGCAGAAAGAGGCAAGTGAAGGGATAATGGATCAAATCCCGGCACGACCATACTTTTTTTTTTTTTTTTTTTTTTTTTTTTTTTTTTTTAAGCTCTTAAAATGTAAAAAAATTTTCAAGTTTATAAAACATAATTTTTTAGTTCTTAAAATATTGCACGTGCTTTTAATATGGTCAACGAAATATTTTATAGCAAGCTAAATATTTGGTACTGCTAACAAAATTCAGCTATTTGCCTCAAACAAATTAAGGGAACAAAATAATTTGGTACGAGCAAACAAATATTTCTTTGCCCCTATACAAACAAATGATTTGGTTCATTCAAACAAATTTTGTTTGCACCAACAAAATTTTTTTCTCAGTGGACATGTTTATTAGGACAAAGTCAATTTAGCACCCAATTAGCTGAATGTCTACCAAATAACATTGCACAGTACAGTGGGCGTATCCGATGCGCTGTAAGCCAATATGACGGCGTTAGGTGGGAATATAAGAACCAGGGACGTTGGTGTCCTTGTAGTGGTATATACAGATGAATTGCTTCTAATTTGTCCTGATTCTTATAAAACGACTGCTGTCCTTATAGTGTTAATGTGGCCGCCTGCACTGGCGTCCGAGTGACGTGCAGACATTCGGCTATTACAAAATTATTCGAATACTACTCAACGCGTTTGAGTGACGTCTGCTTAGGAATAGCATTCAAGGAACTTTACACGTGGATATATCCATTTTACGTTCACTGTTACTTTTCGAAACATATTTTATAGACTGCACGACATATCGCACAAATGGTTTGTATGTATCTATCAGTTTGCTAAGTGAAATAATAGTTCTCACGATTCTCACTATGTTCGTCAGTTTGCGAACGAAGAGTGATCATTTTTTACTAACGTTTAGAAGTTAAGTAAAATTTAATTAAACCAGGACGTATGACAACGTTTAATAAATATTATATTACTGTAAACACTGTCAAGTTTGATGTTTCATAAATAAATAGGAGCAAAGATGTCTGTGATTAGAATGCTTTTAACTACGGTCTCGTGTTGTTTCAGCACGTTTTCAACCAAGAGGAACACGACGCTATGTACAGTATGTACTGTTATGTACACACACATACAGTATCTATACATTTTCAATTAATTACAATCGTACACTCCATTAACTGTGAATGTTATTATGTTTAGTTCCAGATAGTTTTATTATTTGAGAAGTAGTCCGTGAGATAAATATCCGGGTACGCTATTACTGTACTATCCCATGTCATTCTTGAAAAAATGTACTCTCAAATCCATCCGAGTACGAACCCGTAGCCATGCAACGTTTGGATCGAACTGAAATCACTTTGTTCTCTGTGTGATATGCGTAAGAATACATTTTTGTAGAAATGAAATTACTTGGATGTAATGAAATACATTAAGGGCGCGGTCTCCATTAAATTTCATCAACATTTTTTTTTTTTAATTTTTATTAGTACCACATATTTTTTCTTATTTTAGACACAAAATTTGACTAAATTTGGCTCTTATGAAATTTTTTTATCACTCATAGTTTTTGCGTAATGGCTTATTAAAGTCATATTTTGCATGTTTCCGTTTTAACGACCACACGAAAACCAATTGATATATCAAACTGAAAAAAATCATAGTGGATAAAGGCATTACAGGCTACAATGTCTTGCTCATAAAAATAAAGAATAAAAATTATTTGTATTTAAAAAAAAATGCCGAAACTGAAAACAAAAATTTTAAAAAGTTCAATAATTTTTTTAAAAATACAAATTATTTTTATTCTTTATTTCTAAGAGCATGACATTGTAGCCTGTAATATCTTCATCTGCTGTGATTTTTTTTAGTTTGGTATTTCAGTTGGTTTTCGTGTGATCGGTAAAACGGAAACATGCAAAATATGACTTTAACAAGCCATTACGCGAAAACTATGAGAGATAAAAATTTTCATAAAAGCCAAATTTAGTCATGTTGTGTCTAAAATAAGAAAAAAATATATCTGGTACAAATTAAATATAAAAAAAAATGGTGATGAAAATTGAGGTAGAACGTGCCCTTAACATAAAATCTTTGGTTCGTGTTTCATTCTGTGACACTTGCAAGTAGTAGTTTCTGTATCTGTCTCCCTCTGATAATTGCAAATAAATGTAAATACTTTTGTGCGGAACAACGCTTTTACAAACGTTTGACAGACCATTTCACTGCGCAAAAATCACAGTCACGCACGGGCGCACTCACACAAGCACACAGAGATGTATATACAGAATGTCTAGAAACAAACGCCTAATAAGCACACCGTGCGAATCCTGAGCTAAATTGGAGACGAAAATGTTAGTGGCAAAATGTCGTACGACAAAATTATGCATGAATAATGTGGCAATATAGTGCTGTACTTAGTCCTCTCTTGCGCTCCACGTATGTCTCCCTTATCTTACTACTACTGTTCTAACTTGCATATTATCGGTGCCGGTTAAAATCCCGAGCAGTCTAAACGTGATTATAGGTCATTAGGTATAAAGTGAACACTAAAAATTTAACCTTTGAAATATATCACTAGCCGTTGCTGCATACAATTCAGCATTAACTCTAGTTAATTTACTGCTTGTATAGTTAGCAGCGAAATTACGCAATATTGTTCCGTGTATTTTCATATTGAAATACAATAATATTGAAATAAAAGCAGCCGAAATGGACGTTATTAAATTTTATGTAACTAGCAAAAGTTTTAAACCAATTGTATGGATTTCTACTGACTGTACAGTTTATCTTAGACGCGCAAACATCCAGTGACGTGTCCAGAGAGGTTAGACATGTCCCGTCGTTGGCCGTTACGTGCGGTAAGACAATAAATGGCTGATAATATAACTTTAGCAGGGCTTTTTTGAGTGCTCGCTTTATACCGAACCGCCTATATACGTTTATTTGACGTAACATATATGAAATAAAACCTGGACGTAGAACGCAAGAGGGGTTTTCCTCCATGCATGGTTGACACATTGTGCACGTAAAATGTAATCATACAACATTTTGCAAATAACATTTCGTCTCCAAATAAACCCCGGCAGTACTCGCGTGATGTGATATTATGCGTGTGTTCTGGACATGTGTATATCCCTGACAGCGAATGAGGTCAGCTGTCAACGTGAACAATGGAAGCCTGGAATGAGAGGAGTATGGTGATATCTACCGCCGTGGGGATTGAACTTCTCAGCGTGGAATTAGGTTATTGTGTTCAACATTATCATCGTCCTGATCTCTCGTGTACAGCCCTGGACTCGAAACTGTTTCGGAACGTATAATAAATAGATATACAAGAGCGTTTTGTATTGTAACAAATATTAAATGTTTCTGAGTAATTATGAAGTATTTATTTAAATCATTTCCAGCATAAAGAATGCCTTTAAATTTTACTCAATACTACCTGACAACTTGCTATTCGATTTCTCTGCATAAACGGTTTCTATGTTGATATGTTTGCCAGCATCCTGGTTATTTGGCGTTGAATGGAAGTTGTAACGTCTGATTTCTAGGCTGGGTTTTCATGAAACGACGGTCCAACGGTGCAGTATTAGTTATAACCCACAAGTCTCATACTTAGATAGTGGTAATTGTTTAATAGGAACATGCATAAATCATAGTGAATTCGACTTTTAGTAAGTGTCAAATTTCAGTACAGGTAATAATCTTATATGCAACATTTCTGATATTCAGTGATGAAATTTGCAATGTTAGTAACCTGCATGCAGGGGACTAGATATATACCACACTGTGCTGGCAATGTTGCCTGCGCTAATTTCGTACACCCCTGGCACATCACAGCACGTTATATCAACGTTACGATATTACAGTTTAATGTACAGGCAATGAGCAGTTAACTCGCTGTGCCGTTAAAATAAGGCTGGACAAAAACAAACAAACTCGATATTCTTGAATGATTATACGTCAATACAGTACCACAGTAATTTGTTAAGCACAACTTAAATTACATAACAATATATTACAGATTGTCAACTGTCCTATATACACCTGTCTAAAGTGGTGATAAGATTTTTGAGAAGTAGGCCAATACAATCAAAATGTCACGTTCTCACAAAACTAGTATCAAAATTAAACTAATTTCTGATTTCAGTAATAAAATAGGCAATTTTTAAATTTCTTAGTTCATACAAAACCTTTCAAAATAGCGACTTACAGAACACTCAAAATTTGAAGTGTCAGTATGCCAGCTATGACATAAAGACTCTGAGCACTGTTGTATGTTGAGTGTCGAGCAGTGTAGTTCCGTGTATGTGACGTGAACGGCCGAGATAGTTCTCAGAAGGTGCCGGCCCACTTGCAGCGGCCGTAGTAGTTCCGCAGCCCATCATTACCTCTCTTGACCTGGCTGGTCACCATCACGACTATCATCAGAGTGGAGCTGTCCTAGTCCTCGGCTGGACTAGCATCCGTCAGTGTACCCCGGAAGTGTACTGTTTTGATTGAGTCCGATTAAATCGACGAATTCACCTGTTTAACAAGTCTGATACTTCCATTTACATCGATCGGTGAATTTTCTATCACAACCTCGCAAACACTTTGAATAAAAACCAAACAGCCGTATTTATTTACGTGAAATATTTGCTATAAAATATGAACGCATTAAATAAAAATATGCACATTTAATTGGTATATTTTAAATTTAAAGTATGTTCATAATTAAGTAGGTTATAATGTCGTTCAATCCGATTCTTTTTGGTTCTATGTTATTTTGCGTGAGGAGATTTGGCACACTTTTTCCGTAACGAAAAGGTACAATCAAAAGAGTTTTCCACGCGTTCAATAATTCCGTCGATTAGTAGATAACGCTGTTTTAACCACTGGTGGATTTTCAAATACACCTCTGGAACAGTTGATGGTCTTTGTTGGTGCATTTAGTGCCTACTAGATAGGTTGGTATGCCGAGCATGCGATGGCACAGCAGTCAGTTTAGTCAGTTGGTGATAACGTTGTTTTATTATCTAGCTATTATACTGCAGTAAATCTACAAAAAACTATGTTCCTATTTCGTTTAAACTTTTCTTTAGGTATAGCAAATTTTAATCAATATTTCTCTATTCGACGTTAAATTTCAAATTTAATTAATTTTTTAATCGATGTGTTCACCACAATTAAATATTAACATAAACGTTCCTTCCAACCCAAATCATAGTGCTATCCAGTGTTGACCGCAGAACGATGTATTTAAATATATTGACGGTACAAAAAAAAACAGGAAAATTGTTTCGATAGTTATTTTTCGCACTCTGCATCGTGATTGATACTAACTAGTTCAAGTTTATACTGTGGTAAAAGTTCTGTTTACTTCAATTGGCTCAAACACTAATCGCCAACATCTTCACCAACCACCAACTGATAATTAGAATGCGTTCGAAGTCAACTCCGAACAACCAACGGCCAGCAGAAAATTGTGCCAACTTTCATTCCGTTCTCTACATCTCAACTGCAGCCAACACTACCCGCTAATAGCAACACCAAAACAATCATAAATTGTGCCGTCAGCTCAAGTCTGACTTTCACAACGCTTCATCTACTTCGCGTTTCACAAAGAACGTGTTCTCCCGGAACTCAAAGCAACGACTTCTTAACCACTTTATACATGAATATACATATTTATATCACATAGAATTATAATTTTTCTTTCTTATCAACAATACGTTTATTGCATACTGTAATGCTGTTATCCAAAATTTACACAAACTTCTGCAAGTTTAGTCTATAGCTACGTTATACACGAATATTTAAATAACATACACAATATTTGTATTTTTTTAAACACCTAATGGGGTATTTATAGTTCCATTACAAATATTTAACTGTGTTTTTTTCTTTAATTGCGGTATTCATTCATATGTAAAATCAGTTGAAAATTTTTAGTGCATCTACCAAAATTATTGAATTATTTTTGCTATATTAATTTTGTATTTACGTGTTTATTGCAAATATAGTTTTATTTTTGTTAATCACACATGTATGATTTTAATTGCATATAGCGTGGTTAAGTGTAAGAGAAGGCGAAAGCCTTAACTTTGCCACAAACAAAGCCATTAAATAAATTAATTAATTAATAATGAATACGAGGGCACCACTCAAAAATGAATAATTTAGGCCTTACGCTGGTTTTTTCTGACTTTTGATACCCTAAAATGTGTCAACACATATTTCTTATTCTTATAATTAATTTTAAAAGTTTAGACCAACACGTTACGAAATGCCTTTGTAAGATGCATAATAGTCATCTTATTACATACGTAATTTAATGTTTTCATTGAAATCTCGCAAACACCCAAACTGGAATCTCGCACATTTAATTTCGACGGAAGAACATAATTTAAAAAAGCTAAGTTTGATGTAAATTCAAGACCAAATAAAGTTTATATACGGATAAGAGAAACTGCATCGCTACTATCAACAGGAACTTTCAAGAAGAAAAAAAATGTACTTAAGTTCGTGCAGCACAAAAAAAAAAACATGCATTCGTCTATGGAAATCCATCGCAATTGTTACTTTATTCAATACTAAAGCTGAAGTAGAAAATGAGTTGTATTTCGGGCAATGATAATGTGGCAGTGAGAGATTATCACTAGCCGCCATTGTACCTAGGACGGTGTAGCGTTGATATTTAACTAAAGTAATTTGCCACTTTTGCAGGTTCAGAGTTTCACAAAAACTTACACAGCATTAAATGTAAATGTTTTATTGTTTAGTTACAGCTCTGATTACCCAGTTTTTATTGCTAGTAAATTAAAATAAAATTAATATTTGGTCTGGCAGTTTATCGTTCGTTCTGCTGTTTTATTGGCTCAGGCCTTGACACTAACATATCTTGCACTTTCCTTCCAGCTAAAAATATTTCGTGTCGGAAGAATAAGAAAACTCAAATTATTAATTTTGAAAATATTTAATCACATTGCAATGAAGAGGGGTTTATAAATCAGCTTGATTCCATAACTACAAAGCAAATCCTGCCTCTCCCGACAATGTTCTTCAAGTTTATTTTATGATTTATTTAAATAACGTACTATGGCGACGATACATTCTGCAACTTTTCAACATTCAGGAGCTGAGAACACGCAACAGAGGCCGTCGACTCGTGCATAAAGTGGGTCGGAATAATTGATGAGTGTATGTCGTTTTGCAATTGTAAGGTCGAGTATTCCCATTGTAAGTCAGCGGGCAGGCTTACATGTTGTGAGAGGCACAAGTGTCGTGTTGCAAGTCATGCACCAAGCGAGATGCATGTGCAGTTAGACTAAGGTCACTGAACTTGAAAACGTTAGAACTTAAGACCACACAAGTATTTAGACACGTGTCACTATTTGCGCTATTTTAGTGAGTTTTATTTTTTGAATCCTGAAAGGCAGCTGATATCGTACAACCGTTACATATGAATGTTGGAAGTCGCTTGTACTACAGAGTGCGGCAACGTAACTTCGTGTTTTGAAATGTGCGACATCCAGGATATAGATGTCTTAACGGGGCGTAAATGGTCTCGTTTGAGAGGCGAGGGTGTAAGTTTTGTTCCCCACCGCTGTCAATCGCCACCATGCGTTGGAAAAGTGAGGAACGTATGTGAACATGTTGGAGGATTTATTTCCGCAGCTTGTTCAATTGTGCTTGGGGAACATTTAGTTCCAATAAGACGGAGCAACGGCCCACACTTCAGGGGCATCTAAGTCTGTTTTGAGGGAACACTTCCCGGAGCGCCTAATCTCAATAAGCGGCGATTTGAAGTGGCCAGCCCGCTCCCCTGATTTGGCCCCTTGTATTGTTTTGTTTTTTGATATCCCGTGTTTATGTCAACCGTCCAAGAACCCTACATGTCCTGAAGGCCAACATCCGGGCATAAATTGCCAACTTACCCACTGCTAAGCTAAGTGTCATGAGAAACATAAGAAAGCGGCTTTAACTCAGCGACTGGACTATTGGGGGGGGGGGGGGCGTTACATACCTTATTTGATTTTCAAAACTGTGTAAAACCAAACTTTAGATGTGTACCTACATTATAAAAATTAAAATTGAAACTTTATGATTCGCGAAATAGGTTCTACTGCCGTATTAAGAAAGGAAGTTATGTTGCCATGCCCTGTATGTAGCCTAATTTTTTTTCAAAACTTATGTTTTTATAATTTTGGCTAGTTAGTGACAGTAAGAAATTTACTTGATATCTGGCAAAAATTATAGAAATTTACGTTTAAAAAATGTGACCACATAGTACAATCAATTTCCAATATTTCTATGTAAAGGTTTTGCGATACTCCCTTTCAGGATTTAAAAAGAAATGAAATAAAAACCGCATAAATAGCAGCCCAAGGCCGTAAAGGTTGTTAGTTTTGCTTGGAACAAACGGATACAACATATTTTATTAGTTATGTATAGTGAACTGATAGGACTCATTCCCTAATACTCTATCGATACTTTATAAATAACACAACAAAATTACTCATTATATCAACAACTCACGGCACTAGGAGGGAGTCCGAGGGTCGGAGTATCGCGCCCTAGATGCAGACTTATTACTAGGCGTTCGTAGTCATCTGCTTGAACATATAATTGTTACCTACGTTGAAGAGGCGCCGGAATGGGTGTGGCGGGAAAGTGGGAGACCTCCGAGAAAACCCGCCGATCAGTTGGCATCGTCTAGTACGATTCCCAGGTGCAAAGATCCAGGGACCGACCCCGCCAGGTATCGAACCCGGTTTGCCTTGATGGGAGGCGAGTGTGTTAGCCACCGCGCCAACCCCCCTCCCGGAATTCACTATTGGTTACCACATTTACACTTTATTACTAACATTAAATAAACACTTTACAATTAAAAAAATTTTCCACATATCAAATGTTACATACAAGATGACGTCCTGGATTCAGTACAAATATACATTTTAAAACTAAATTAGTGAATATTCACTGATATGTCAGTGGTTTTGCACGACATCAGTTCGTTGAAACTGCTCGATCCGTAATATGTTAAAACGTCTGAAATGTGAGACATTATTCAGTAATTATGATTTAGACCATTAACTAATCAACAATTATCTACCTTCATTTTACCTTTACAGCAGTTGAAACTGCGGTATTGTATTCAGTAAATAAGCTACTGAGGACGCCAAGACAAAAATATGGAAATATTGACTGATGTTCCATTATTTTATGGGACAATATAAGTACGAGCATTCGATAAGCTCATCAGTTTCCTTATGTTCTATAGTAGACTCTAAAACACGTAGACTTATAATGAATTCTATGGTTCCTTCTAGAGTAAATAAAGATATTTAAACAGAACAACTAGGAACGTTTCTATAATACTCAGGTGTGTAACTAACTAGCAGTATAAAACGTAAAGAAAAAATATTTAATAATCCGACACATAAAACGATTCCAGAAGACGTAAAGAATAAACGTCATAAATTATTATTCACGCTTAAATGTTTGAGGTGACCGTTAAGTAAATAAAATAGGTAGTTCAAATTAGCAAACTCAGCACAAAGTAAGGCAACTGCTACAAACCTTACGAGTCTTAAGAGTGTATATGTCATAATTCTAAAAGATAAAGCCACATCGTTAATTACATCTTAGTTAAAATTTTTGGATTGATACGTCATATTGTGGATTTGGTCTGGACGTGTTCAATTATGTTATAATTTCGCTAATTTTAACTGCCTGTTTTGTTTACTTAGTGGTCCCCCTACGCATTTAAAGGTCAACAACATTTTGAAAGTTTTTACTTTTTAATGCATCGATATATGTGTAATGGTATATTTTTAGAATTTTTATTTAATTTTTATTTACAGGTTTCTTAAATAATACTTCTATAATTATTGAAATTATAATATTAAATAATATTATTTATACACTTTAAATGTGTTGAAGTATTTGTTGTTACGTAAAACATTAATATTTTAATACAACTTTTTGCAGTTTGGAAATAAGTAAACAATATTAATTAAGTATTATGACCAACAATAAGCACAGTAGGAATTATCAAGGTTCTAAAATTCGTACGTATTTATGTATGTATGTATGTACGTATGTATGTATGTACGTACGTATGTACGTATGTACGTGTGTATGTATGTGTGTATGAATGTATGTGTGTATGAATGTATGTGTGTATGAATGTATGTGTGCATGGATGTATGTTTGTGTGTATGTATGTATGTATGCATGCATGAATGCATGAACGCATGTATGTATGCATGCATGAATGCATGAATGCATGTATGCACGTTTGCATGAATGCATGTATGCATGAATGCATGTATGCATGTGTGCATGTATGCATGTGTGCATGTATGCATGTGTGCATGTATGCATGTGTGCATGTATGAATGTTTGCATGTATGCATTTGTGCATGTATGCATTTGTGCATGTATGCATGTGTGTTTGTATGTGTGTATGCATGCATTAATGCATGTATGCATGTATGTATGATTATTTAAGTTTACAACACATGCTAAACACTTAGTTGCTAATGTCTACACAGAATCATAGTTTTTATCTGCATGTGTGCAGCATCATGTCCAGGTCACCACATAATTGCAGGACCATCGAGTTTACTAACACGAACCAAAATTCAAGTAGGGTGAATACATTAATCATAAATTATAACAAATAATTTGTTAAGAGGTCTATATACGGGATGTAACTCTCCGCATTTGATGCGCGGAGACAGGCAGTCATAAATTTCAGATTGCCACGCTCGACAGTAACCGCTTCGTTACTATTTGCTGCACGCCAAACTTGCGTGCGGTGCTTTCGTTTTACGCTTTTTTTTCTATTGGACTTTAAGCAGCGACCCTACAATTTCATTCCTAGAAAGTTTGAAGTAATGTCCAACGCATGTTTATAGTGTTGTGTTAACGGATTCGGGCGGTATTTTCTACTTGCAGCAGTCTAAAAAAAGCCGTTTACCGCAATTTTGAGGGACTCCAAAATTATGTATCTGATAAACATGTTGTACTTTTAAAACGATTGAAATACAAATTCAGCTCTGTGTTATATTTCTTACATAAACGTTTTGGGAAAAAGTTTATTGGTTTCGCGAAGAAAATAATGAACGTGGCATGCGACATCATTGTTCACACACCACATGCATAATCATCTTAAGAGTGCGTGGTAGATAAATAAACGCTGAAAACATCAATTGATTTCTACGCTTTTTTCGAAGCCAATATGGATAAAATACTCAATGGCAATCCTAGGTGGTATTTGCTAAATTTATGAGTATATATTTATTAAAAATTATTAATTCGTTACGCGTGATCTCTTGCGTCGCAGTTAAATGTACGAGGTTCCGGCGTCAGAGATCGCGCCTCAGAAGTTCGCAACACTGGAAACAATTTTGTTTAAAACGTTGGCTAAAACTATTGCCAAGGATTGCTATTGTTTAATTTTCGCAAATTGGCTTTAAAAAATCGACAGTTGTAGGTTAATGCTTTTAGCGTTGAATTATGTACCACGCCCTCTTAAGTGTCGTTGAAATGGTCACCCTAATTCTAAAAATATATCATAACTTTAAAGTGTCTGCACAGATTTTCATCAAATACAACTAAGAACCACCGATGAAATAATCTTTAAAATGAAAAGCAAAGAAATAGCTCCATCCGTTTGGGAGCTACAAAGCTGGAGACAGGCAGACATAACCGTTAAACTTAACACACCTTCTTCATTTATAGGGGGTTAAAATCATTTTGCTTGTTTACTAATGCTTGTAGTGTTAATGGAACATTCCGAACGGTACTAAACATCAAACGTGAAGGTTGTCCTATTTTCAAGAGTGCTGTCTCACCTAAAAAAAAATTTTTTAGTAAGTACGTAAATGAGTACGTGCACTTCGAATGCGTGGGACTGTATTGGGAAGTCCCTTTTTTTACTGAACTATTCCGGTTTAGGCAACTACGGCAGTGATCTTGATATTCTGTCACACGGTACTGAAGCTGAGGTTTATCGAGAAAGTCAACGTCGTGGCGAAAATAAATACTGGCTCAGCCTTCTGTACCGTTAAGTATGACCTTGAAATGACTGTGAAGGAACCTGCATGATCACTCAGGGAGTGGATGAGATGGGGCCGACCCCCCGTGGCCCAGTTGGTTGAGTGGCCGACTTTGGTGCGAGGGGTTCTGGGTTCACTCCCAGGTCTGGCTGGGTGTTAATTTATGTTTGCCCAATGGTCTCAAAAATTGTCTCTACTCACATTGGCTCACGAAAAGTTACTGAGGCCACGAAAATTAAGTCACTTTACAGGGGAGGGGGGGGGTTGGTGCAGTGATGATGCGGAAGCTTCCACCTCGCCACTGCACCTAACATTTTTAACAAAAAAAAAATGATGGGAGGCATTGAGGGAGCACATGTTCTTTTCTGCGGTAGTTGTCAAGAACTGCTTCTGCTGTGCTGTAGTGTGGTAAAGCCAATACAAGTACTAGTGATCGTATATATTATTATTTCACACGCCGAGGCCGGTTAATGTGTTCTATTTGTCGTGTGTTCCTGGCATCGTCCTGGCCAATACAAGGACGCAACATGCAGGTAAGTGGTTCAACGCATCGCCAGTCTCAGGCCAGTGACGCTGCAGAGGGTAGCCACATGGCCGTCCACCACATGTTCTGGGGTGTAACAGCACTGCTCCAGTTTCGCCGAGCCTACAACACTAGCGAAACTGTCGCCCGAAAGGTTTTCTTCGAATTTTCCAGTGGTTTTCCAACTTCTAACTATCCCCATGCATACCCACAGGTGTTGTAGCATTCAAGAAAGCATTTTCTCTACGGCTTCAACGCAGTAAATTATAAAACATCTGATAAAAATATGTGAAGTGAAGACATTTTCATCAACGAGGTCTCCAGCGCGGACGAAGGTCGATATATATTAAATATGTAACTGGGCCGGAATGAGAGAGCACGGAAAAGGATAACACACGAAAATAGAATTATTCGACCAACTACACCATCCGGCACGATTCCCAAATCCAAAAATCCGGATCGATCGCTTGCTTGCACAATGCAAACTCGATAGTTGTGGTAGTATGTGAGCGTCTTAACTGCTGCTCCGAGAACGCAGGCTTTTACTTGAAGTGATATTTGATACGACTTAACTGTATTGTTGTTCTACTAAAATTTCTAACGTAGTGCTTACTAACGGAAATGTGCTCTTTATCTCGAGGTGGTTTCCAAATTGACATTTGCGTGTGTTAGGCTTATATTTTTCACAAATTAATCGATAAAGGTTACATGAATGAAACGTTTGTAAAGAACGTACGATACAAGCATACATGTTTCTATGAACAATTATTCAAATTTTATTTCAACCGTAAACTGATAAAAGCAATGTTTTTGCCAAAAACAAATATGTTCGTATAAACTTTCTGCATACTGTAAATTGAAGAAACTTAAGCCCTGGTGGGAGGGGGAAGGCGAGGGGAGGGGGTAACATTGCTCCACTCAAAATTTTGGTTCGTGTAATTTAGTGAAGAACATTTAAAACCTTAATTAAAAGGATATTAAATTGTAATATTTTGATCTGTTGGCTCCAATTCTCTGTTTATTCACCAAATGACCCGCAAACTAATATTCAGGTCTGACAAAGTTTCCCTGGAATTGCCTTAAGTTGTCCCAGTTCACGGTATTTCTTGTAAAATAATCAGGAATGTGCATTAATAAAAATTATTAACTGATCGGTTGACATTATGAAGGGGTTCAGACAAAACCAATGGCACGTTGGTATTATTGAAGATTCGTAACATTTCATACACTATAATGTTCGTCCCCGAAGAGCTGGGACAACATGAAGGACAAGAAGGATATCAACAGTCTGTCACGGGATGATTTCATAAATGTCGCAAGAGGAGGGTACATGAGGGACAGGACATCTCAAGCAGGATATAGACATACTAATGTACGCCAGTAGACATCTGCTCGCTCTTAAGGTCATGCTCGTCTGTTTATACTTATCTTGCGATAACTATTTTTAAAATCTTAAACAATTGCAGATATCGCAGTTTTGTTTAAAATTAGTTTGTCATGATAGATACTTTTTGATCCACGAGAGAGTGAGAGCGAGAGATTTTGGCCAGCGTTTAACATCGAGATCTTCAGCGCTGGTAAGGGATGACATGAGGTGAGTATGGAGCAGCATCGGAATGAAGGGGCGGGAGGAGCGGAATATCTACCATTTCAGCGGTCCGTTCGAGGTGAAATGGCAGCAGATGATGTTAGAAATGGCCTAGCAGAATACTTCCTGTCTGAAGCTGGCAGCGTTCCTTGTCATATGAACTGCATGTAAAATAACGAATGTCTGTGCGTTTGTATACTTAAAAAAAAAAAAAAAAAAAAAAAATGTATATATTTCCATTGGAATTATTGTTATTCATAAAATATATTTAAGTGAATTGCAGTAGAGTTTAATTAATATGAGTTTAGTGCAAGGCTTATTTTCTTATGTTAACTACATTTTGGTACGTCTTAAATAAGATGCACTTTTATATATTACTCTACTGTAGGAATACACCACTTATGTATTAGCGTGGAGCTGTTAAATGCTTTAAGTAGTATGTAATAGTATGTGATATTATACGGTGTATAATGCTTAATTGTTATCACCAGTACAAAACAATAAACAAATCTCCTAGTCAGGAAATTGACTTCAGTAATTCCATGCTGTGGCATTGAATTCCTTATTTAAATTTTACTATGAATAGCCAATGTAAAATTATCACTAAACGCCGAAATTAAATCGCAAAACTTTTCTGTTCCGTAAATATTAACATCGTCATTCATACAAGCAAAAAATTACATTTTTCAGACTTCACTCTACTCATAAAAGAAAAACAAAAACAAATAATCTGCTATAATTAGATGTTAGCATACTAGCTATTATTTTACGAAACTTGTTAACGTACATTATATATGTATATACTGTATACGAAAAAACACATACTTCAAACTATGTCGCTATAGTTTTGAAAATTTGGTGCGTTTATCAGAAACATCATTTTCGGGTCCCTCAAAACTGCCAAAAATGGCTTTTCAGACTGCCGTATCTAGAAAGTTAACAACCTTACTCGAAAAACGCAGCTATATTAACACGTATTATACTATGAACTATGTTGCTCATAAATAAAATTACTTGGTCACCAATTAAAGTCTCTTAGGAAAAAAAATAGTAAAGCACTGCACGCCATTTGAGTGGCTTGCGCGGAGAGGCGATAATATATTACATACGTCTGTTAGTGGTACTCTTGCCGAAGGACAGCCAATCCAGGGAGGCCCCTTAAGAAACTGACACATCAGCACGACAGTGTTTTAGGCTGCCTATCTCCCAGGCGTCCATACATCTACTTCTAACACCGCGGTTTCTATTGGAACGTTCGGGGTTAGAACTTACTCTCAAGGCATCCTTTTTTATATTTTTTTAAAGCAGGCTGATTACTTGCATGTCAAGTCAAATCGCTAAAGTGGATGGTCACAAATTGCTAGGCAAAATGTGGTAAACAAACCCTTTTCAGCGAAATAATGTGTCTACATTCTGTAACATTATTTTGTGTGGTTAATTTTCTTCAAATAACTTACCTGTGTACGAAATTACCTTCTTTGTGATATTTGCATTTCATCGTGCATATTTCGTTTCAAATATTCAGCTTAAAGATGATTCCTCAAGGTGGAAGACAGACTCCAACTGAGCGCATTGCCCATAGAGGCGGTGAGGCGTGTTGTGAACGAGTAAGAGTAGGCCTTAAGCCCTATAAACAATTGAATACGTTAACATTTGAATTTACATTTCCGTTACTTTACCTATTTCGTCAATGCACAATACAAACGTAAAGTTAAATAAACGACAGTTGAAAAACGATTGGAAATATGTTTTTTGAAACGGAAATATTGTGATATAAATCATTAAATGTTTACCGGAAAAACATATCACGTAGATATTTAAATAATAAACCCCATTTTTTTTCATTTATTATATTATATTTTTCAGAACAATAGCAGTGCCATCTATTGACGCAACTTAAAGTTCATTTACGAATGTTTCTCCAACGCTACTTACCACGTTTTTCGAGTACGTTTATGAGAAACCTGTTACTTTTTCACGAAATCCCAATACTGGAGAACAAAACTGTACACAGAAATAAACATTTTTCGTTCTAGCGCACATAATCAGCTGGTTATTTGCGAACAGCCATCTTGACTTTGACTTTAGGTTTCAGTTTATCGGAAACGTAAAGTCAAAGCTGCTTGACTTTAGCTTTGGCGACGCCATTGTGTACGACTCCATAATAAGCCATGTATTGAAAGCTATCGTAAAGTAAAATGTTAAAGTCAAATGCTAAAGTTTTCAATTGCGTATAGGACTTCGACTCTACAGCCAATCACAGTCGTAGTCCAATTGCGCTCAAATTAGAGTTGTTACAGTATGTTAATAAGGGCAAGGACAAAACTACATACGCCTAAATGTATTTTTCTACATGGATTTCAGGAGACTGAACACCAATATCTTAAAAGCGCCGTTTGTAGCCATTTTTTACTATGTTTTCTCTGTACTGACCACGGTCGTAGAAGAACAGGTCTGGACACTCGCCTGGAAACTTGACCCCCTTGTTGTTTGGCTGTAGTTCACCAAGTTACCGAGAATATTGTGTTTTATTGGCGCTGATGTTATGGCGGTCGGACTAAACTCCGCCCACTTCCTTTCCGCTAAGATAAACAATTTATCAAAACGTATTTTTTATCAATTTATGAAATACTTTCTTCGCTCACAATTTTAAGAAAAGGCTCCAGCACTCTTTATTTACTTTATAAATTTAACAATGGAAAAAAGTGGGCGGACTTTGAGTCCGACCGCCCGGAAAACAGCGCCAAAAAGTACGACATTCTCGGTAACTTGACGAACTACAGCCAAACAACAAGGAGGTCAAGCAAAATACATTGTTAGATAGGCGAGTGTCCAGACCTGTACTTCTACGACCGTGGTACTGACATAAAATAGGGCTAAAGTAAGAAGTGGCGTCAACACATAACATCTTTTCACGTTTCCTGGAAAGAAACTTTGTTCCCAGAGAAAATATTTACGGATATATGGGTGTAAGTGCAATCATGCAACTGGTTGCATGCAGCCCATGAGCCGCCTATTGGACAGCCCTTATATAGGTGATTCGCGGTGAAGTGAACACGTCTGAAGCCTATGAAAATATTTTTTTCTAAACGATTTGTTCCCGTTACCAAAACAAGAGTAAGTCGTAAACCCTACGCACAGACTTGACTTCAGGCAAACGTTAAACGTCTGAAGTCAAAACAAAATACTATTTCAACTAATTAATTAATTTTTTTGGCAATGCAGTCTCTTTAACGTAAACAGTATCTAGCTCCGTACCAAGTACCAAGCGAGGTGCTAAGATGGTGGACTCACATTCGGAAGGAAACGGGCTACTATAATTTCTGTTTATCCATGGTTTCCCGAAATCGCCGCAGGCGAATATGTGAGTGTTCCTTAGCAAGACCATAGCCGCTTCCTCTCCAAGTTCCTGCCGTTATGTCAAGTTGTTTGTCGCCGTCACTATTGACTTCGGTATTGACGAGGGTTCCCGTCACTAGCACTTAAGGGGCCCGCCTACCTGCCATGAAAGTTGCGATGTAGAGGTTCAGGAGAATTGTTTTTTTCACAGAAAATATAAGTCGTGAGATTGTGTGTTAGACATATAAAATATATTTAGGTACCTCACACTAAGGTTAAATGGTTTCAGTTCTATCAGTTTCTTAAGTAATTAGAAAATAAGGCCTTAACATCCCAAATTAGTGCATTTTCCGGCTTGTTTAATGCCGTTATTTTTTGTTATTTTTACTTAAAACCATTTAACCTTAGTATATATATCCTTTAGCTTTCTACCCCGTGACTGTTTGTACCCTGTAACAACGGAACATTTTGAGAAAATCTTGTTCTTGTAATATGTGTCCTGCACAAACACGCAGCCAGTGTTGTGGGAAATTGAAGGATTCGCGAGACCGAGCCGAGAGGACGACAGAGAGAGCGAGAGACAACCTCCTCCACAACAGGGGTTGACCCAATCCCGCTTTTGTGGGGGAAAACTCCACGTCCATGAATTCGAACGGCCGCTAAGGCGCTATGTAGGCGGACCCTTAAGTCTCTAGCGCAAAATTTATTTTATGACTACTTTCTTTAGTACTAGTGACTTAAAATGTACTAGGGCTAACTAGTTATTTACGGCTACTGCCACGTGCCTGTCGAAGATATGTATGACACGCTAACTTTAGAAGGGAATCTGTCAGATGTTAGAAACACGTATGGTAAAACCACGTAGACTACAACAGAAGAACAGAAAGAAAGATCTAAGTAACACAATTTTTTGTACTTCTAAAATACGAAAGTTCTTAGATGTGTGTTTCTAGTATATATGACTGCACCAAAGCATTTGTTTCTATTGTATGACGGTTTCAGTCCTTTTTTATTATATTGTATAATCCCTTTACATTGTGAAATTATGTTGTACGACGATGATAATCTACATGGTTCTGCAATATGTGGTTCAAAGTTTGTGTGTTTCTGTAGTATGTACGTTTGCTCTAACATCTGTGGTCCTTTTGTTTGCTTGTTCTAAGATGAACATTTTTGTTATACGATATTTCTAACGCTATTGGTTCCGCGGTATGTTTTCTTCAGTTGTGTGTTTCTGCCATACGTTTGTTGTAACATCTGTGCTTGTATAGTATGGCTGTTATAACATATGTGTTTCCCGGATAAGAGGTGTCTGTAATCTGTGTTTCTAACTAATGTTTGTTCTAAGTGGTGTGTTTCTACCGAGAGAAAGTTATGTGGCTTCGGTTGTTTATTACATTAAATGCCAGTTCTAGGTTGTGGGTTTCAAACGAACGTGTTGTCCGCACTTTACAGTACCTCATGAGATGATTCTCAGCAGAGGAAGTTGTGGGGCTGGTGGAGAGGACACTAGAGGAGGGGAGAGCAGGTTCTGGCAAGTATCTCGACCAGTCAAGTCAGTTTGGTCGCGGCGCGCGGACAAGCAGCACAGTCCCAGCGCGATGCAGCGGCGGGCCGGCCGTCACGGCTGAAGACATGTGGTTGGTGCTGGTCTTGGCGCTAGGCGTCCCTGCCTTGGGGCTGCCGGCAGGTACACCTCGCTCCTGGGGTTTGCTGCAGCCTGTCGTCGACCTGCTGTGGGCTCGCTCGCCCTCCAGGGTCACCTACTGGGGTCACCAGGTGTTGCGGGTGTCGCCGCGCACCGCCCGCCACGTGCGTGCTCTCCAGGAGCTCCAGGAAGACGTCGAGGGACTGCAGATATGGGCGGCCCCGGCTCGCAACAAGAGCTCCGACCTGATGGTGCCTCCCTCCGCACTGCCTGACGTCAAGGAGTTCCTCGCCGAGCAAGGCCTCGAGTACACTGTGCTCGTTAAGGACGTGCAGGTACCTTCAACGAATTGATAGTAGTCTAGTGCATCATTTATCTTCCAATCAGTTGTTAAATTATCGTCGCAAGTCGTTGTACATATTGCCACATTTTTGTACTGAAAGGGATGTATTGTTATAGTTATCACACGCCTGCTCAAATAGAAACAACAGTCTAGATTGGTTGATGTTAACGTCTGGCATGGCCCTACAACAAACGGGTCCGTAAAAATAACAAGATGACAAGCTATCAGCTAGCCAGCATTGCAGCTGTGGTTGACAGCACAGGTCATAGGCTATATAATCGTAATCTAACTTGGCTAGTCACTATTCATCATGAGAAGTCATCGTTGGGACGTTCAATATTGCAGCAAGTTAACCTTTAGTAGTGTAAGATGGTATTTACTTTGGCTGTTTCCGAATAATGCCTTGAAGGTGAAAAGTGCATCATGAAGGATGCGGCCATTTTTATTCGTGTCCGAATTCTACCGAGGATCCAAGATGCACCCTTCCACACATCCTTGGCTCAAGGATGCGAGGCAAGCATCCTTACGCCCTTGCGACAGTCATTTGTTTGAATTGGGAATTCGGAAGGTATGTTTATGCACAAATGCACCCTCGCCGCAAAGGATGCATTGCTGTGAACGCTGCGAGGATTTAAGGATCCGAGGATTAATGCAATGAATTCGTAAACAGACTTTATTGGATGAGTTGCCTTAAATTCTCTTGAAAAAACTAAATCTTACAGAGTGAAGTGCATCTTGCAGGCTGATATGACACATATGTGAAACACTTTAGCCATGGAGGTCAGTAGAGTATGCGTTCATCCTGCTGTAGACATGTGCTACATACTTTGTGTAGATACGAGATCACGGTTTCGTTTGAAGAGTGCTGAAGGTGGTTTTAGTTATCTAATATTCACTTTATTGGTGCTTGAGACGTTATTTGCCCCCAACTTCAGAACTAACTGCAATAACATTTTGGTGAGTAGTTGTACGTGCGCCCACGAAATTTTCTAACAAAGTATTTTGTGTACAAAGGGGCGAGAGCCAAAGGATCAGGAGAATAACGGGACACCCAAAATATTTAGTGAAAAAGTTTTCTTTTTCAAAATTTTTCTCAAACATTCTTACTTTTATTCGACTTATTGTAAAGAATAAGTTAATAAGTAGCGGTACAAACGAACTGCCGGGTCACTCATCATACTTAGTTAAATTTACAAGCAATACAAAACTGGGCAATAGGAACTGCAACAAAACTATAAAATATTCACATTCTACACTGTATAAAATTTTGTGCAACTCTCAACTAGCAACAGTGGGACTTGACGGTAGTTTTTCATGTTAACCATTTACACTATATCCGTCCAATGTACATGGGCGGTCACTTCATCTGCAGTCTTAAATTAAGTAAGTCAGTGATGAAGTTCCATTGACGGATGCGTATTTTTCTGGGTTGTAGGAACTGTAGTAGCGATGAAATATTTTAATCCATTGATAACTTTTATTTGGTCTTGAAAGTTTACATTATTTCGCACTTTTAATTTCTTACGAAAGAATATAATGTAAAACTTTAAATGGGTTCGCTCATATTATTTAGTTTTCTTAAATTATTTTTTATTAGGCATGAGAACATTTCATTAGTTATGTATCATGACTATTATGTACCTTTCATGGTTAACATTTCGTAGCACGTAACGCCAAACATTCGAAATAATTTGTAAGAATAAAAAATATGTGTCTTAACACATTTTGATGTGTGCACAGAAAAACGAGTGAAAACTCCTAACTATGTCTTTATTTGTTTGGTTGGGGGGGGGGGGATTTATTAATGTCGCTACTTCGAGTTCTGGGAGATCATGTTCTTTGTGAAAGTCAATGTATATTAATACATATAATATGTACAACTTAAACACGCAGATTGATGTCTCTCTAAATATAATAACGCATTAAATTCAAAACCACGCGAACAAAGTCTCGGTCAACAGCTAATTAATCACGATTTTATCATCTATATTCTTCAAAACACTAAACGCGCTTCAATATAGGAGTTCAAGATAAAATAAAATCTGCATCGCTCTTCTAACAGCAATGTCACACGTGTTTTCCTTATCTTGAATTCAACATTTGTTACGATGTTGCGATGAAACAAGTTGCTTCTACGAAATTTGATATTAAGGGTGAAAACAACATCGCAGCCCTTCGGCGCATAAGTAATCATTATATTGGTTACAGGCACCGCGTATGGTCGCTAAAAGTGCACAAATATATCAAGGTTATAAAAGTTAATTATAATTTCATTTTCAGACAGTGCTCAAAGTCTTCAGTAAGACACGAATATCTTGGACCGTGAAGCTATAGCAATGAAGGGAAATGTTATAAACGGTCGTCAGTTAATCGCAGCACCAAATACAAACTATACAGTATATGTTTAAAAAATCATTTGAAATTATTTTAAGTATAAAATGCAGAGTGAGCCATTCGCCGTATAAGGGGTTAGTACGAAAATTTAAAACAGTTTTTCTCTTGTTAGACAAACGATTTTCTTCGCAACTGTTGCTGTGTAGCCTACCATGTAAAACAAAATATTTTGTTTATAATTATCTATATACTTGCTAATTAAATATTCATGTTTGTTTGCAGTTTTTTCTCAAATGACTGACAATTCCTTAGCCAAAAATAAAGAAAGAAATTGCCTCAAATATTGGTCATGGATTGTACCGAAATTTACTTCACGTAACTAATTTATATATACACATTTTGTAATGTCGTAAATTGTGATTATTTTTATCATAGAATTGCGTATAGCTAAACTTCACGAAACATATTTGGAGTAATAAATTCAAACTAAAAGACTTAACGTTTATTATATTACATGAAATATGACGAACTCTTAAAATTTCGAATTGTTTTTGTGCATAAACAATGGTAAACTACGCCATGAACGTAAAGTGTTGTAAAAGGACTGTAACTTCTCCCTTTCCCCATGAAACATTTATAATACGAAGTTTCAGTTATTTCACTAATTAGCTTTCTTGTCCTTTATATTTTTATAATTCAGGCCTTAACATATCATCAAATGTTATAATACATGTGATGTGAGTAATTTATTCATAATTTTTAATGAGTAATCAACTTTACAGTTAACACATATTGTGATATTTTACGTTTTTCAGAAGAAAAAAAAACACAAGCTTAACTTAAGAGTTAAAACATATTGATGATGACAGCAAATATAACTTTCTTCATTACACGAAGATAAAGAGCATAAAGAAACCACACGTTATCAATAATATATTTACTATTTTAGTTATTGTTCCAGTACTATATAATATATTCTAATATTGTGGTTTTCCTGGTAAAATCAGAAATCGCAGCTTTAAAAAAACTGTTTCATCTTTTAAATTCAAGGTTTCGTGAAGAACTGGTCATAAGTTTTTGTCGTATTGCTGATTATTTTTTATCCCAACGTAAACATTTATTTTTTAATTCCCGTATTATAACATTATGCATTTATTAGTAGATCTTGATGTTTGTATACCTACGAATGGAAATATAAGGATTATTTATGTGAAACAGAGAATGGGACAGATATAAAAAAATTGCCCATTTATTTTAGACTGTGTGCGGCTATTTTTGAAAGGTTACGCGTAAGGTGTTGCTGTACAGAATTGCTGCATGGAATTTATTCAAGAAATGAAATTATAAATACTTTCCCGAAAGGTGTCAGGCTTAATTTCCGTAATACAAAGATTGAACCGCATGTTTTAAAATAAATTTGTTGAAAAAGTTCCCATGTGCGCATCTTAAAAGCAATATGCTCGTTAGAATCATTCGTTCGGAGCCTTTTAACATTGTTGAAACGGCTTTTCAGACTTCTGCAAATCAACATCCCACTAGGCAAAGTCCTTGAGATGCATGTATGCCGTAAAGCATGCTCAGCAAAGTGTATATTCTGATCTGGTTGTTTTTGCCTGTTATATATGACGTTCCGAGCACTGCTACTTACTTATTATTTTTTTAACAGTTGCGCAATGGGAATGCATAAGTCGATGTAGTTTGTTGGACATAATCCATTGCGATGCAGACGTCTGTCAAGGAAAACAGACATCCACATTTTAATGGAATATTACAAATAAATCTGCTTCGACACTGTTACTGTGTGACATCCCACATGCATAACTTGCATTTTGCGGTATGCACTAAATTGGCGCACTGTGTTTTCGATTAGGCTTTTTTTTAATTGTCTTTGAAAGGTGACCCTATAATTAATTTTGTGGAAAATATGGCGTTATATCAAACAAATGCTTTTGTTACTGTTTTACGTATCAGTTTAGCATTTTTTAAATATAACGTTCTGAAAAAAAAACTGTTGTTTTTTCATGTTTTTGGTTGGTTCTTAGCAACGTAGTATTAAGAGTGATTACTTTTAATTAATAAAGATATCGATTATAAGTTTGATGAAATGCAGTAATGTAGTTCCTTAGGCATTCATTATGACCAAGCAATTTAGAAATGGCCATCATTTTGAAAATGTGCATGGGATGATTGAAATACACAAAAGTCCATAAATTTAACCGAGTAGGCCCTACTCCATTTGTACTAAATTTGAAAGAAAAAAATCAGTCCAAGGATACTAAATGTCATAGGGACACACACACTCTCTCTCTCTCTCTCTCTCTCTCTCTCACACATACACGCACCCACACACCAACACACATACACACATATAGACAGAAACACGTGTACATACATTCAAACGGGCAGGAAGGGGATATATTAAGACTTCTATATTTTACGAGATCTAAAGCGACGACCCTATGATTTAATTCGCGGTAAGTTTCTAGTGAAGTCCAAAGCATGCTTCCAACGTCGTGTTTTACGAATCCGGAATGTATTTTTGTAGTTACGGCAGTCTAATATAATAAAATATAGGCTACTTTTTGGTCATTTTAATGGGTCCCTACGTTATCTTTTTAAATAGGCGTGCTACATTTTTAAAACAATAGAAGCATGTGTACTTTTCCTACATAAGCATGTAGGGAATATGTTAAGTGGTTTCGTGCATAAAAGAATAAACGTGCCACACTACAACACCACCCACGTGACTGATATATTGGCATCGTTCGCAGTTTTAATTTTAATTTGTTTGGGCTATTATTGTATTAGTGAAACCACACAAAACTATTACTTACTATTTAAATAACAAATAAATAGCGTACAGGGATGGTACTCGAAGGTAGGACATCACACCACGAGAGAAGAGATGACTTCTTACTAGGCGTCCACAGGGTTCCACAGTACCCTGGAGTTGAAATTGCAATGAGACCATAAGATTTAGTAAGCAAAGGAATGTGGTGGAGGAGGCGGGAATGGAGGGATAATAAGGGGTAACGGGATTTCCCCAAGAAAGCCGGCTGGACAACGGCGACACCCGCATGATTCCCACATACGAAGAATCAGGAATCGGCCTCACCAGGAATCGAACCCGGACCGTCTTGGTGGAAGGTAAATGTTCTAGCCACTACACCAGTCGTGGTCTCCCTTATTAACTAGTGCTGCACAAACAAAAATTAGTAAAACAAAGAGTGTGTTTGGGAAGGGTGGAGTCCGAAGACTACTTGCATTAAGGCACATGCATAGAAGTCTGGAAATTCAGCTGACGACCATGATTGCTGGTAGGTAAAACTTTAAAAAGTCTTGTTTTATTTTGGGCATAAGCTAGACTTGAAAAAACTGTAAGCTCTGGTCTCATTCGTAGAGAAGGTGATTTATCGCGAGATTGTTTTCTGCCAGCGTATTCTGCAAATCAGTGTAGCGTACTGCGTCATGTATTGTTGGCCGACGGTTATGTAGCACAGTCTAGTTTACAGACGAATCACAGACGTCCAGTAGTAGTGCATAAGAGTTATCTTTGGCCCAGTCAAATAGGGACTCGCCAGTAACGTAGTTAAGCGTAAGAAATGAATATATTACATTGAAGCCTAGCAAACAATCAACTTTTCCTGCGATAAATCACCTTCTCTACTCATTCGTAATTGGCCTTCGACTTGTCTCAAACCTCCTGAAGGCGATGAGCAAATAGTAAGGAAGCACATAATTGCAGGCCTTATCATGTGGGTTCACTTTGCCAGCGAGCAGCAATAAACACTGCTGTCTACTTGAGTATAGCTTACACGTGTCCTTGCAGGATAGCCAACCAGTCTCTACTTACAGCAGAGGTCTGCGATTGTTAAGGTGACGATTCACAAAAAAAAAAAAACTTTGTTTTTACAATTTTCATATTTGTACAAGATACTGTTTGTTTTGTAGGCATACTCTGTGACTATTTTTTTACTGCAACGAAAATTTTTAGCTTTCATTGTTTTGGTATTATAGCGTAACAAAGCAAATTTTTGCACAAAACGGTTTTATGCAATAAAGGAAAACCAACTTACCGTAATTGAAAAAAATCCACACGGAAGAAGAGTGTCACAAGCGACGAAAAGAATGTATACATACAGCACTGATTTTTTTGCCTTAAGAATTATTAATTTCAAATAAAAATTCCTAATTTTTAAAAATATTTGAAATATACAAAACTAATTAATGCTATTTTTATAAATGTAATGTCAAAGTCCATAGTACTGTTCTTCAGAGTGAATTTTTTTCATTTCGGTAAGTTGATTGGGTTTCCTTTTTTGCATAAAAGAGTTTTATGCAAATTTGGACTTAATCATGCTATTACAGAAAAACTATGGAAGTAAAAAAGTTTTCACTACAGTAAAGAATAGTTGCAACGTATGTCTACAAAACAAATCACCCCACGTGTAAATAAAACTAATTTTAAAAACAATTAAATTTTTCGGTGAACACTCCCCTCTTAAGAGGCCTCTCTACCTGCTCTTCAAATGCCTTGCAGCGAGTTAACAACTATTCTGTTTATGACGGAACAACTTAACACGTATTATATTTGTATATCTACGAAAAGAACACACACTTGAACTATATCGCTATAGATTTAAAAATTCGGCACGTTTATTGGAAACATAATTTACGGGAACCTCAAAATGGCCAAAAATGGCTTTTATCGACTGCCGTTTCTGGAAAAATAACAAGCGGATTGTAAAAACGCAACAACAGAAACTAGCCTTTGACTTTGAACTATGCTGCCCACAAATATAATAATTTGGTCACCCTTTAAAGTGTCTTATGAAAAATGATAATGCACGCCAGCTAAGCGGCTTGCGCAGAGAAGCGATAATACTTTAGATACGTCGGTCAACGACAACCTTACCACTCCTGCCTCAAACACACAAACAGGGTCTACCTAGGGAGGCCCCTTAAGGCCAGTAGCGGATGGGTAGATGGTGGAGAGGAGTTGCTTGCAGTACGGTGACAACACGCCAGTAGAGGTCACACTTGCCTGACCATGACACTAGTCTCGCTCACGTGCCACTGAGCTGGCCGTCCTACTGGCGGAGAGGAAAACCACCAGCCCGAGCTGTATGTGGGGCAGTGAGCGTGCCACGTCTGGGTGGCAGGAAGTTGAGGCTGGTCAAGAGACGAAAAATAATATTTTCATATTTGTAAGACGTTACTTGGAAGTGAATTTTTTATTTTAAAAAATTCTGAAATGTCGATTTTTATTTGCAGTTTTAATTTTATTTAAGTTGAAAAATATTTTGTAGTGGGTTTTTACATTCTTCAAACCCTAGTCCGCGACAGGTATTCCCACTGCGAATTCTTTCGCTTCATTATGTTCATTGGTTTTCGTGAGGTGTATGAAGCGCAAACATGCAAACTTCGATTCTGAAATGCCACTCCGGAAAAACTGGCTGAGCTAATTTTATTTTGTAAGAGGAATATGTACACCTGAGAACATCTATTAAAAAAACCTTACTGTATTTCTAACTAATATGAAATTTTGAACTTTCGCCCTCATGAACGCCTTAATGTGATCGCCTAGGGGAACGTATTTTATGCGTTTGAAGTCTAGAAGTGTGGAATGAGGTAAAGACTACTCGACACAGGCATCACGCCTCTACCTAGCATCTATGGCGCAAGCCTCTGAACAGCCGTGCTGTCTTATCATTGACAATTAGACTCTATGAGAAATTTAGTGGTGACTCTATAATTTTATGACATACTATTAAATACAAAGTTATATTGTATACGCATATATCTTTTTAAAAAATTCTGCGGTAAGACTTTCACAAAAAAAATGCAAAAATACCCATTTTAGCCATTTCGGCCGCTATAGCTTAAGAATGTTCAAGTGCGATAAAATCATAATCTAATATTTTTATGAAATTGTGCTAGTTTTATAGACGAAACTTGTGAGAACAGTATCCTCTTACGAAACAATTTTAGTTCGCAAAGTTTTCTCATAATGGTGCGTCAAAGACAAATTTCCATGTTACACTGCCATGCAAATAGTAAAAACCAATTGACTAACTTAAATTGAATAATTCACGGTTTACTAACATTCCATGAGCTACGGAACAAAGCATTTAGAAGTCCACGTGTAATATTTTGAATTTAAAAAAAACCGCAAATTAAAAGAAGTAAAGTTGGAATTTCCGTTTTTTTTAATAACAAAAAATAGTTCATTGGAAGTTTTTTAATAATTTGTTACAAAGTCCATGGCATGTTATTTCACTGTGAATTATTTCGTTTTAGTAAGTCAAGTGGTTTTAACTATTTGTATGACAGCATAACATGCAAATGTTGACTTTGATGCACGGTTATGTGGAAATTATGAGAGCTAAAATTGTTTCGTAGGAGTAACCTATGCTCACAAGTATCGTCTGCAAAACTAACGTGATTTCCCACAAATATCAAATTATGAATTTATTGCATTTGAACACCCTTGATGAGTAGTAGCGAACCTGAGATTGATATATACACAGGTGTAACGTTCTTTGAATGTTAATTCTGTGCAAATATTACTCACGCATGCGCGTTCAGCAGTTTTAGACTAAACTTGTAACGGCCAAAGCTCTACACTTCGCTCAGCGGCCTGGACATGCGGCCATCTTAAGGGGGAGTGTGACAATTTTATTGTATTTTCAGTATTTCAGCCGTTATTTTTAGTCAAATTGTGTTATGTCAAAATTTTCTCTTCAACAATGCACAGGATATATTTTTCGTAAACTGCTTGACATTTATAATAATGGAATATTTCATTAATTTGTCATGCAGAATCATTGCAAGAGAATTCTTGAAAGTTAACCTTTAGTTCATTTTTTTTTTTTTTTAAGAAAACATTTTTCGTCAAAAGTTTTAGTTAAGTTTTAGTTAACGCGTGTTTCTTTAAATCGATAAGAAGATAAGGTTTCATTGTAAGCGTTTCCGTAACCTTATTCAAATTGGCAAATATGTGCGCAATACGCCTTTTATTCAGTCCAAAAACCTTTTACAAACTTCTTGTCGCTCAATCCGAACACATATTTCGTTCCCAAAATACACCTTAGCGTGCACTACATTATTTTCCCCTCACAACTAAATATTGCATCCAGATATCTGCAATATTTGTAGTTTTTTTTACGAAATGGAGCTTTAAAATGCATAAAATTTTAAGTTAATATATGGATACAGGGTAAATATTAAATTCACGTGTAGTGATATAATTTTCGTGTTTTACTGGACATATGTAGGTTTTAATTAACCAGCAAAGTGTTAGTACAAGTTTAATACATGCGTGGGATTGCTCCTGTACTTCAGTGCTTTAATTCGTTAGTTTAAAACAGCGAGGCTATCACAATATACGACATGGCTGTCGACTTCGAGGCGTTGCGGAATCACATTTCACCGCCAAAAGCGGAAGTGAGACTATTCGGAACGTAATTATTTCACTACGAAATCATTTTCACTCAAGAATAGTTATATTGTTATCCTAAAGAGCATGAAATAATTTTAAACTTTCTATCCCTCTCTCTCTCTGTCTCTCTCTAACTATTTCTCTGTCAACAAAAAGAGTAAGTTGTTGCTGTTAGCGTTGTATGGTTGTTCCGCTTGAAACAAGAAAACGTGTGAAAAACAAATAATTAATAGCACATAAAGCTGCAAAACAAAAGATGAACTCAGTTATGTAAAGAAATAAAAAATTATATTAAATACTTACTGACAAATAACTCAATTGAAACTAGAGTGAGCTGGAAAAATTCCTTTTAAAATATATTATATAACACTATAAGATTAAACAAATAAAGTGATGGAGGGATTTAAACAATGATCTACAAAAACGCTGCATTCGACCCTACCTAATATTCGAAATTAAATGAAATGAAATTCGTATTTTCAAAAATATGTGCAGTACGTTATAATATGCTGTGTATGGCTGTAAAAATATATTCGGATAAACTACTGCTTACAATTAATTTTAAACGTTGTGCATTTCATTAAGATGCATTGTATTATGAATAACGGTTTGTCAAATTGTATAAAATATCTTTATTCCGCCACCTT
The DNA here is from genome assembly GCA_003012365.1 of Medauroidea extradentata. NCBI lineage: Eukaryota > Metazoa > Arthropoda > Insecta > Phasmatodea > Phasmatidae > Medauroidea > Medauroidea extradentata. Next base: position 6,900 of record PNEQ01086474.1, on the reverse strand, counting down.
CATACTTACTCAACACTTACCAAACAGTTTGTACAATGTTAAAACATTTTGTGCAAATATAGGTAAAATTTATTTCATTTACGAGTAAGATTTTGCCAAGTCACAGTTTGTTGCGTGTATTAAGCTTTAAATTAGTCAACACTGGAGACAATCGTATATAAACAAATTCTAAAAAAAAAAAAAAAAACCGTTTTGAAATGCTGTAAATCTTGATTACTTGTGTCACATGTAAAGATACGTATTTTTCACATGTAGCAACTATGAATAAAACCTTGAGTTAAAAATGTATACATAATTAATATCGAATAGTTACTGACCGATTGTACACGCATTGATCTCTACTCACAACGTACTTGTAGCGATGAATAAATATCTATGAAAATGTATGTAACTAAATCAGTAACTATTATTTTATTTTTAATGTTATTGTTTCTATTATTATTTTAGTATAACAAAGTGACTTGGACTACTTGGGGTGAATTGTGATTATTTCTTTTTTCGTTTCTGCTCGTGTCGATTTTGAGCACAAATTAGTCTGATTTATGTGGTCGGTCCTTACACATCAATTAGTCCAGTCTACTTTTTTGTGTAAACTATGCCTACTTGCAGTTATTTGTAGAGTCTTAGCTTTGATTATGTATTTTTATAACAAGTTTGTGTAGTCTGAAGAGACTGCCTGAGACAATAAGTATGTGTTATGAATTAAAATACATTATTAGATTTTTCGTCCAGTATTGCACAGGAAGACCATTACGTCAAGATGTCATTGACTGCAGTAGTCTGCAATCGAGAAGTTATCAGTACTGAGAGTTGTCACAGGTGGGAATACATTCATCATAGATTAGACTCCACATACCTAGTTTGATTCTGGCTATAGTGACAGCAGCTGTACATATGTGGTTGTAACTTTGTGGTGCGAAGTGGATGGACACAGGACAGCTATTTCCGTTTTGGTATTGCCTCATAGTTCACTCCAAACTGCCACTACAGAAACTAACGTTAAATTGTGTCTCTAGAAATATGCTCCTATTCTTTTTATCAAAACTACAATATTCTGTGATTGTAAGCTGTAATAAAGGACATATTATTTAAATACTATTTGCACGTAAATAAATTGATAATAAATACCACATTGTCTGTGTTATGTCGCTGTGGCACTGTCAACCATAAAGCATTTCCTTTCCTGTTCATTAATCACGATAAGCTAATGTTTGATATGAAGCTAGTAATATTTACAGATAATGTATTAAACGAGCTAAAATTTCATGGATAGAAGTATTTTTCATCTAATATTATCAAGAATAATACAAATGAAAGTGGCACTGATACAATTATTTTTTTAACTGTCGTTGATGTGTTGCTTTGCATTTATGTGTGTATGTGTGTATGTGTTCTGATATAGTAATACACATTTTGTTTCGATGTTGGCATATTTGTTTTAAAAGAAACACGAGTAATGTTCCTTCAATATTTATTCCATAAATTTTTAGTGTTACCGCAGAGCAAATATCGCCACATAAAATGAATCATACTTATAAATTGACTACAAATTATTAACGGAAAGTGATATACTTCGTTTGTTGAAAATAATAATTTGAATATTACCAATGAACATTTATGAATAGTTTACGTAATTGTACAACAACGTACCACTGTGCAGTAAAAAAAAATACGTACAAAAATGGATGCAAACTAAGAGGGCGTACCACATATAAAAAATTGCCTCTCCGTATAATTATAGCACTTCAAATATCAGCTTATAATGTAAGAGGATCTGGTTCGAGCTTGGTACGGAACACTTGCTGTATTAGTTCCAATAATAGTTCGTATTTAAGTAATGACAACATAAAGATGATGTTTATAAAAATTCAAAAGTATGTTTTTAGCTATAGTGTTTATTTCTGTGCCATAAACAGTTTTCTGTGACAGTTTTCAAAGAGACACTTTAAATTTGGAAACAACTTCATTTTCTCAGTCCTGAAGTTTTGGAAAGAAAATTTCAAATAATGTATGATTTCGCATTACTTTAATACAATTTTCTAAAATGTAAATGCGTCTTCTTTGTTGTTGGGTTATGAAAATAGAAATAACAGGTATATATTCTCAACGTTCATATCAGTAAATAAATGAACTTGGCGTTTTTAAAGTCGCTCTGCGTAAGTAATGACACATTGTTCTGAATTTGCGTCAGTTAGCTAAGTACGATCGGGCAGAGACCGTTTAAGTACGAAAACTTAAAAGTTTATGAACGGAATAGTGTAAGTTTTGTAGACGTTACTAGTGACTTTATTTCATCCTCCACTGGGAGATTTTTAGCATGCAAGATATTCCTATAACAGCATGTCAAAATCATAATTTGTCTTTTACGACAACATGCACGAAACGAAAAACCAACGGACTTAATGGAATAAAGTAATTTTCACTGAAATGCAAAGTGATACATGCTAAAAGCTATAGACCACAAAACTTGTTTATTTAATTTGAATTAGTGTCAGGAAATACATATACTTTTTTTGACTCAAATTTAACTGCTTTTAGCAAAATATATGTATCTATAGTTTGACGGTTTTATAACTTTAAACACGTACATACTTCAGTGTAAACAGTTAGAGCTTCAGTAAGTCCAAAGCATTTTCGTTGTGTGTATAGCTTACTGCCCAGGGGCAGAACAAGAATGTGTGGGGGGGGGGGGATTATGATGGCAATGGCCCCTACCAAGACTACTTCAAAAAATATAAAACGAAATAAGTGCCAAGTAAAATATTTAAGAGATTACCTCATACTTTTCTTATAGCTGTATAATAGACAACACAATAACAATACATTCATTTTGCCGCGATAATATGAAAGCAGAAGCCTAAAAATGTACGTAATTAATGTTATATCAGCACAAAGTTTTTCATTTCCCCAAAATTATTATAATTTCTTAAGGGGTGTGTATATACATAGAGAGAGTTTAAAAACTCCTTTAATAGCACTATTCTGCACCTTAAAATTATTTTTTCCGGGCGAGAGCCCCCGGATCCCCCCCCCCCAAATTCCCCCTCCCCACTCTAGCCTTTTTGGTTTGGGGTGTGGACATAGCTATGTTTTAAGGCATAGCCCCCTCTAGGAACCTAAGCTGTACTCGCCCCTGCTATTGCCGCAACATGTAAATCCTGAATTTGAGGCTGTATACCACTTATACGAATGTTTGTTTCTCCGAATCGCTTCTTCCCTGTTTCCAGAGGAGGGGCCGTTTTGGGTATACTATACATTCTAAAAATTCTCTTATAAGAGAATGATTTAGTCATCCGTAAACGTCTACAAAACTAACACAATGTCGGACAAAGATAAAGTTACGGATTTTCCCGTCTTAAGAGCTTTAAGGACGGTGTGTGAAAGTTAAGGTGAAAGTAGAACAGTTCAAATTGACTGAAATATTAACCTGCAAACAGCAGATAGCAGCGATTATTGGCCATTTCTCCCGGTACTCCTCCTACCTTGCAGGCCGCGACTAAAGGAGTGTCAGCCGAGCAAATTGCACCAGACGTGTTATTATCAGTAAACAACCTCCGGTCAGTCAGAGAGTCTTGCAGTAGGTATGCTAACTGCTCGACCCACATACCCTGCATGTACCTTGCTCTATATTCCAGGAAAGTAGAGAGCGGCTACACCAAAGTGGCTAATACCCACGCGGGTTATTACGGTCCACGTGTCGCGGGGTTGAGTCCCGGCGTACCAGGCGAGGCTCAAGCTACACGAGGGCTTCAGCACGTACGCTGTGAAGAAGCAACGGTATTAAAAAAAATTTTACTTGTGTGTTTAAGAATGTCGGTCCTTTAAAAAAGATCTACGAAATTAATGTCTGTTTATAAGACTAATATTACTGGAACATGTCAGAAACGGAATCACTTATATGGACGTAATCCATTATTATTTTATGTTGATGAATCACTGAAGAGCCATCATAAATTAAGTGACTAGACACGAGAAAATAAAACCGAAAAGGGAAACTCCTCAGCGATCCAACAATATTTGCTCGTAAATATATATGTCCAATAAAATTGTGCTGCTTTTCATACAATCTGGTTTTAAAATCGTTGAAATATCACACAAATAAAGCGTATGTATATAAAGATATAAAAAACAATACAAAATAATAAAAACATAACAATAAATAGGGATGCGAATTAGTATTTCATTTTCATTTTTACGTCACAGAACGACAGAATAATTACTAGAAGTCTCACAGTATTGCTAGTGTTACCAACGAGATGGCATAGAGACGATAAGTCATCCGATGAAGAACTCTCTCGCCCTTGAAGCTCCCCGTGCTTTTAAGTGATCGACACGCCAGTCAGGCGACAACCACTAACATCCGGAGTGTCTCTGTTCATTTAAGTGGGAGTGTTAGACAGTTATATTGTATTTTCACTTTTTGAGCAATAACATTTATTTAAATTGTATTACCAAAATAGTCTCTTCGACGAAGCATATGATATATTCTTGGTAAACTGCTTAATATAAACAGTAACGGAATATTTCATTAATTTGCTATGCAGAATTATTGCAAGAGAATTATAGGTTAACTTTCAAATATTCTTTTGCAATGATTCTGCATGACGAATTAATTAAAGACAAATTATTATTTACGTCTAGCAGTCTTTATAGAAAGTATCCTGTGCTTTGTCGAAGAGAGATTTTTGAAGATACAAATGTAATGAAATTGTCTCTAACACTCCCGCTTAAGGCTCCGCGTCAGTCACATTATTGGATTATTTTATTTCTCCCCCTTTTAAAATTCTTAGAAGAAAAATGTGAAATATGTTATTACAGCGGAAAAATCTGTTTACCTTGCGCTACAGTTCAACCCCAATAGATGAACTTCTAATCATTATTCAGGACGCAATCAGTCAAGCAATTTTTCTTGTACTCTTAATTTGCTGGAAATATTGCCGTCTAGATACTTGTTAAAAGTTCAACAGCAACGCTGGTACCGTAGCACAAGTTAAATAGAATTCGCGTTATAATAGCAAACTTCACATACACGGGAAAAAATATTTTCTGTCAGCTCAACATATTTTGTAGGTATTTACCCCATAAATTTTATTTTCTAGTCACCACAAAAACATGTTGCTGACACCACGGAAATATTGTGGCAATCGTTAAATTATTTATAAAAGCGAAAAATAAAATTATTCAATATGGCTACTTATTTTTGCAGTAAGAGTGACTGTAGCACTCGTAATCTTATGTGCGTCGCATATTTCTGACTTGCTGGAAAATAGCCAGTCGATGATGTAACGTGGATGAGTGTTGTTAGTGAATGTGATAAAGGAGCTAGTACAAGTCAAGTACATAATCTATCTTAACTTGGAAATTTTGCAATTGTTTTATAATCGTTTTTTTTAATATTGACATTTCACTTTGCGAATTTGTAAGGATATTTTTCAAACTGAAATAGTCAAAAACTTTGGTGAATATGATGTAGTGAAATATGAAGTCAATTTTCTACAGTTCATCATCCATCTTAACGTTTTTAATCTTTCCCTTGCCAGCTCGTGATAACCAACTTTTATTACATTAACTGCAATTGTAATGTTCATGTTAGTAGAGTTGTTTATTATCAACTCAAGGTGTACTATATTTTCACAAAAATTTTCAAAATAACATCGGGCTTTAAAGAAAAACTGTAGAGCTGTATTTTTTTAAATTAATACATTTGTAATAGTAAATCACAGACAAATTTTGGTTATCATCTTTTTGGCTGACACTGCAAATTTCATCAACATTGTAAGTATGTATTTGCAACAGGTATTATACACGACTATGTATAATTTCTAAATTGTGTCAACAATTAAAATAAGGAAATCAAATTTTAACAGCTATCAAACTATGCGAATTGGCGAAATAAACATGTAATCGTTCAGCTCTAGGAAAAACAGTTGATTTCAGAGCTTAACGGTTCATCACCGTGTTTTTATTTTTCATTTGTACGACATATTTTTCTTCTTATTGTATACACAAAATGTGACTAAACTTGGTTTACCTCTCATAGTTTTCTCGTAACAGCTTGTTAAAGTCAAAATTTGCATGTTTCCGTTTGAAGGACTACACTAAAACTAACTGACATACCAAACTGAAAACATTCACAGTAGATAAAGACGTCGTAGGCTACATTGTTACGTCCATAAAAACAACTAATACTATTTTTTAAAAATAAAAATGCTGAAACTTTTAAAATAAAAATTTAAAAAATTCAATATTTTTTTGTACAAAGATATTTTATTTTCTGGTTAAACGTAGCTGAATTTGTAGCCAACAACCTCGTTATTAACTGTGCATTTTTTTAAGTTTGGTAAGTTAGTATGTTTTAGTGTCGTCCTTAAAACGGAAACATGTAAATTTTGGCTTCAATGAGCCATTGTGCAAAAACTATGCGAAATAAAAAAAATTTATTAGAGGAAAATTTGGTTACATTTTGTGTCTAAAACAAGAAAAAGATAACTGATACAAATAAAAAAATTGAAAAATTGTGATGAAAATTGCAGTTGGCGCGCACTTAATATGCTTCATTCGGTCACAGAAATAATAAGTGCATTATCATGGATCTCAGCGACTCCATCACTTCGGGTTTTTGTTAGCAATTAATTCAACAGAATCTGGTTTATACAGGATGTCCAGAAAAAAAAATATAACATGCACACCTCGTGAATCCCGAGCTAAATTGCAGACGGAAATGATGTAAGTAGTAAAATGTACGACGAAATTGACGTGCACAATGTGGCAACACTGCGCGGAGAATGTCCTTTTAGTAGTATGGGTAAACTGATCATATACCTGTTTTTTTTTTTTTTTTTTTTTTAGTTAGCGGTCGTAAGTTCAAAGAGTAGTATGCTGGCACCATTTAAAAAAAAT
>PNEQ01086473.1:0-37549 GCA_003012365.1 Medauroidea extradentata | reverse complement strand
AGCGCCCGACGGGATGAGAGGGTTCCCTTTACAAGAAACAGCCTCTCGAGGAGATTGGGGCGTTCCCTTCGCAAGAAACAGCGCCCGAAGGAATGAGAGGGTTCCCTTTGCAAGAAACAGCCTCTCGAGGAGATTGGGGCGTTCCCTTCGCAAGAAACAGCGCCCGAAGGGATGAGAGGGTTCCCTTTGCAAGAAACAGTCTCTCGAGGCAAGGGTAGGTTAGGTTGAGGGGGAGTGCCAGATTGGCTCGGCCCGAAGGCCGAACCTCTGACGACTGACTATTAATACACAAGAACATTTATATAACACTAAAACACATTTTAAGTAATAACAAACAAGTACAATTTATATTTACGTGCGTATTTCCCGTGATCGCTGTTTAGTGCACTTTTACAGAGTCAGTGCACGGGATTGGCACCACTGGCGAGGCACTCGGCCGTATTTTGTAAACAAACACTAGTACAGGTTAATAAATGTTACAAAGGCACTTATATATGGTAAACAAAGACTGGATAAACACTTGGGCGTAAGTAAATACTGTTATACAAATAAAGTTTCACCTTCACAATCTTACATGCTAAATTATTATTCTTACGTAAAAATAAACGGCAACACGGCAATCGGCAAAGGTGCGGGCGAAAGCTAGTGCTTTTAGGTTAGAATAGTTAAGTGTTAAAAATCGGGGGCGAGCGTTAACGTAATTTATAAGTATACGTGACGGCGTGGCGTCAATCAATACAGTTAGACGTCTCAGTTTCTAAGAGTGCAGCCATCAAATGTTGCTAAAGAGTCACATCATGTCCAATTTTGTTCTCTGCTGTAGTTATGAAATCATTTTAATGGCTTGTGGCTTTGTGGATACGTATTTTGGTAATGCACATTACAGACTGATGTGTAACTCTATGAGACAGATTGAAGGCACATTCAGGCTGCAGTGTCCAGCTGTCTTACTGGGCTACGAGAGAGAGCCTCTGTACGGCCAGTCTTTCAGAGGCGTCGGCTCGCCAGGTGGAGATGCCAGAGTTCAGGTTCCGCCCAGGGACGCCACCTTCCTCACACTCTTCATAACCTTGCAGCCTGCACTCAACCCTCCCACGCCAATGAAGGTAAATTGCATCACATTTGTCACCTTAGATTCAAGCTTTGTGTGAGAGTAGGGAAGCTTCTTTTTGGGCGCTCCTAACAGCTTTCCAGAAACACCAACCAAGCTACCCAAGATTTAGGGCCGTATATATAGACCTCTTTCGAATGACAACCAACTGCTCGCCAATGCTTTCTCTACGGGGATAGCAGTTGGTTCTCATTCGAAAGAGGTTTATAATATTGGCCCTGAGTGTACCATCGGCTTGCAAACGCATGGGAGCTAAAACAGATATTTGCTTACTTAACACTTTCCTTATTACTGGAGCTATGAGTTTGTGGCGAAACAATTGCTCCATTCGGTTTCAATGCATGTATGTAGCTCTGCTTCATGGTCCGTGATTGGATGTTTTAACTCTTACTTTTCTTGGGGTTCTACTGGCAAATTACAGCCATATGGTGTCAATAACCTTATTCTCATTGGTGCAGTCAATGAGAAACGTGTCTGAACAAGGACTCAGCTGTTAATGTGACATAAGGCATTGAAAATATGTGTGCAAAAATCTGTTAGCATGTACACTAGAAAAAATTGGATGGCCATCTTGGTGATACCATACGCAAAGTACTGTAGTGGTACATTCAGGAGATTAAGTTTAAATACTGTATGGTCATATTATTTTATCACTCTACTTTCTGTGTTGGCCACAAAATTGCTTTTGTGTGGACACTGGACACCCATAGCTATAGAGAAGAGAACCGATAATTCAAAGTAATGTCGTAGTGCAATATCTTTAATTTAAAACCTGTCAGATTTGGAATGTGTATCACATGCTTATTTCAACCTTTGTCACTCCTTTAATTTTCTTGAGTTTTAATTCTAGAGACTGAACGTTTTATTGCATGATGACGTACTTTACTGTTTTGCAAATTTATGAGTGAAGTTACTAGAAGAGTAAAGAATTGTATTATTGAATCATAACGCGTGTACAGCCGGTGAGGGGAATGGTGCTAGTATTGAACAGCTATTTGGTGCATGTGAAAGGTGACCGTGATAGCAGGGAGAACCATAGCTGTTCCAACTGTCAGGTGTACATATGTGTGCATGATTGTGTGCAACAGTATTGCATATACTGTATAAGTTCATTGTCAATACAAAACTACGTAATCTAACATGTTTAGTCATTCATGAGTTTGTTCTGGAGCTCATTCCCCAGTTTCCATGTTTACATTTTTTCTTTTTTGTGGTGGCCCACTTGATGCATTGAAGATTTTCATGGAAACTGCTTGAGCTCTGACACGGGAGAGCAAAGTCAAATAAGTGTTACTGTATTGTGTTATTCTTAGGTGTTAGACATTTACAATATTTCAGTTTTTCTTTAAAGTGAGGTGATTAAATACCAGTACATTACTACATACATACTATGTTAAGTGCGTATATGAGAACAATTTAAAGTGCTTATGGAATAGGACTTACATAAGTGAAATTGAAAGAATAGAAAGTTTTTAATATTAATAGCAAATTAAGGCCCTTTGAGCCTCCCTCTAAGCCTACCCCTGAGCTCTGACTTGCAATCAACATTTTCATGTGAGTACTATTTGCTGGTCTCAAAACCAATTTTTTTTTTACCCAAGAATGTACAGTGTTTACAAAAACTTAAGATGACTTTGAATGTAAAGATGACTCCACATTTTCACTTTGGTCTAGAGGAAAAAAATTATTTATGTCTGCAAAAAAGAATAGCCTGGAAAAATTTGAATACATAACTTAATTACAAGAAATATAATTTTACTACAAATTCTATTGGTCAATTAGATAACTACATATTCTATTGGTCAATTAGATAAAACATATTTCCCACTCATTAACCATAGTTAAAATTGGGTTAAGTCAGTGGCGAAGCGTGGACGTGTTCCGAGGCAAGCAGTAGGATATCCGACTATTAACTTTGAGCAGGTTACAGTTGTGTTGCTGAGACCTAGGTGTTTTACTGAGAACTAGTTCCTGTCTCTTACATAGTACTGGCTGAGGAGTGTACATGCCTCTACCAGTCAAATGTTTCCACAGGCAACTGAGAGTTCTGTATAGTCACTGCTAATCACCGCATGCCCTAGAACACGTCACAGTTCGCGACTGGGTTAAGTACATCTGTTGAAAATACTTAACTGTATTTATACAACCCAAAACAGGGACGTAGCTAGGATTCAGTTTGGGGGGAAGGGGAACTTTTTGCTACTAACCCCCACCCCCAATTAGTGGGAGAGGGGTCCGGTGGCCCTCCCCCGGGAAAATTTTGATTTCAAGATACAAAATGGTGGTATTTAAGCATTTCTCATGCCTCAATGCAGAATATATAACTGGTAGAATATGTTACATTTTCTTCTGAGAAAATTGATTCCTGAGAACAATTTTACGAGGACTTCATCAAATAATTTTTTAGTACCAGAAGGAAATTGTGTGCTGTATGACTATGATTTAAATAATTAGCATTTGAGGGTTCAATTCTTGGCTGGGTCACGCCACATTTTTGTCAATGGTAATTGTGTGGGACGAAGTCACTGGGGAGTGGTTTCACAGGGATCTCCAGTTCCCATCCCACCCCCTTACATTCCGGCACTGCTCAGTATTCACATTGTTAACCCTCATCAGCACTCCAGACCATAGTTCTTAACAGCTGCCCAAATATCTTCACTTTACTTCACAAATACAGTATTATTATTGTACGTATATCTTTTTTCGCAAGTATGTTGTATAGTATCTTGTGCCAAACTTTTATTGCATAGCAATGTCTGAACAATTTCGTTTAATGAAACTTCTGAGTGCAGAGCTCACTAAAAATTTCAAATACAGTAGTTGTTAAAAATTTGAATTAATTTTAAAATAATTTTATTAAAATTTTTTTGTGTTTTAACAAATTCGTTTGGTGATTGGCTTGAGTCCTTAACACTAAATGTGTTAACTGCTATCTAAATGACTTTCGAAATTAACGTAACAAAAAATGACCAGGAAACTTGTATGTAACTTTTTTGCCAAATTTACTTTTTTGCTACCTAATTCTAAAGCATATCATCGAAAGTCACATTTAAATGAATGAAATTACGATTTCATAAGCAGCGCTATAAATAATACTCTACGTACTCTTAAATCTGCAGATTATGTGCTCAGGAATCTGCCATTATTAAAAAACTGTCTTTCTATTTTATTCCATGTTGACTTCTTTAAACATAACGTATTCATAGGAGACTGTAAAATTCTCGTTTATATTTGAGGAGAGGCTTTACTCCACTCCACTATATGCATCCTACCACAATCTCAGATTTTTATAATTGACTGCTTGCTATTAAAAACAGTTTTTATGTATGACTTGCAGGAGATTAGTTACTCTTTAATGGCAAAATTAAATATTTTATGGCCTTTAGACACACACAAACTGCTAGCTAATAGAAATTGTTAAACAGATATACAATACCCCATAACTCAGTTGAGCTGTCAAAAAATAACGCAAATTTTACATTTGTCTGCTTATTCATGCCTTGAAATAAAAACGTAATTCTTTCTTACAAAATTATTCTAACTACATTTCATTAATTTATTTAATGAAATGTAAGTTAATGCTGTTAAATATTTCAAGGAATTAACTGCACAGTAACTAAACAATGTGGCACAGTGGTAACATGTTGGACTCACATTCGGGAGGATCCGAGTTCGATCCCCTGTCCGGCCATCCTGACATAGGTGTTTTCCTTAGTTTTGCTAGGTCACTCCAGGCAAATGCTGGGATGGTGCCTTGGCAATGGTAGCGGCCATTACTTCCCTTAGTCCCTATCGTGTAATAAGGTGTGTTGTGTACCGTCTGTTTTAGGTTGTTTGTGGTCATGTCTTTAAATACGTAGACGGAACATTACAGAGTATAGTTCCATTTATTTCACACAATGGTTACATACATTCTACAAGCTCCATTATACATAACATACACACCCGGAAAAGGGAAGTCTCTCTACATAGAATCATCTTGCATGGTTGCCAATGTTGGTCCTACATCTACAACAACATAGAATCATCTTGCATGGTTGCCAGTGTTAGTCCTACATCTACAACACCGTCTCTATTGATCTCACTGAGGACAAGATGTTATACTCCACCAAAAAATTGACTCAATACTGGACAGGTACGTGACAATGTTCTTCTGTAGGTTAAGCATGCGGCTATTTAAAATAGAACAAATAGTTACGACAAACTGTACGAAATATGGCAACAGATGTAATAATTCGAGATGTAAATTAACCATTGTTTTCTTCTATATTTTGTATACACTTTAGTTTCAAAGTAAGCACACATTACATACAGTAGTTAGGTGTTAATGCAGGTGCTGTTCGCGATTTGATTAATGCTTATGTGCTTTGTTTTTATTTTAAAGACAAGTACATAAAATTCAGAACCATGCTTAGCCCGCAGTACAAATTTTGCAAAAAAAAGTTTTATGTAAGTGTCCATACATGTACTACATTGACAATGGGAGATATTAAACACGTAGTGCATATTACCTTAGATTTCATATTGATATGTGTATCCGAAGTTCTTGCAAACAGGCGTTTCTTCGTATTTTATCAAGCCTACTAGAGCACGCTGCATATCACAACTCACTTTCAAAACAAAATGAGTTAGCGGATGGCTCTTCAAAAACCTTATTACTGTTAGCTAGGGTGTTGACTCGGTGTTGAGTGAGTAGGGGGGAGGAGGAGAGAGGAGGAAGGTACTAAGGGAGTGGGTGCACAATGTCAGTTATCAACAGCATGTGCGGACCCCTCCTAGTTCCTACCACTCGTTCTAAAAAAAATTTTCTCATTTTGCTGAAAACCCAGGGGAAAAAAAAAAGAGGATGGTTTTGGGAACCAGGGCCCATCGAGCCCCCCTTTGGCTGTGTCCCTGACCCAAAACAAATTCACATAATGCACTGCAATGAACACACACTGACTACATTTAAATGGGAAAACCTTTATTTTCCAGATGGTCTTAAATTTTATTACATCAACACAGAAGTGAAATGCCAAACAAAATGCATCTGTAGACAAAAAACATACAGTTATTATAGTTATAAGTCTCAAAATTAAGACGACCATCAGGTTTTGAAAAGTAAAAAATCTAGATTACAATAGTCTTATATAGATGCAGGCAAATATTGTATTATATGTCTTGTTTTGAAATTGTAAGCAATTTATATAAAATCAGGACTTATTATTTAATTATATTAAACTTCTGTGTAACGCTTGAATTTCATTAAGCTCAAAATATCCTATACAGAACTTCTATAATTTTTACCCTTTTCTTTCCAGATGTAAACAATTTTTCACCAAACACATTGTGTACCTTGATTTCCTTATCTTATAATTTTGCATGATGTTTGTTCTGTTTAGATTTTGCAGATGTAGCATATTTATTAGCTTGATATTCACATTGGATGAATAAGTTGTATGAATGCCTTTTCCTTATAAAAATTAACCACATTCTGTATAACTTTTCTGGAGTGACTGCGTGAAAGTTTAATTTTTTTAGTTACCAGTTGACATCGTTACTAAACACTACTTTCGTTTGTGAATAAACTCTTCTATCAGTCACAAATGTAAGAACAGGAAATTTACTGTGGTGCAAGTTGTGGCCATTACTACACTAGCCACCCACAGCTAAGAGCTTCTTTTTTTTTTCTCTTCTACCTGTTGAGATTGGAATGGCAATATGAAGAAGGGAGGGGAGAGCCATCACATTATAGTTAGCATATTTTCAGACTGCACACTTGCTACTGTCGAGTACTAACACCAGCTCCTGGAAAAAATGTAACGTTTCATTAGCTGTGAATATATTTTTTTAACCATTGCTATTTTATTGTGACATACTAAACAAACCTTCCCGAGGAAGGTGCTTAGTAGTAAGTCATGAACATAATTTGTTGTTAACGACTGTGCATAAGTGTATTGTTGTTCTACGTAACAAGGTTCGTTTGGAGAGCTCGGAGCTGGCACACGTAGAACAGCACCTGGAAGCATGGGACCGGGAAGTCTCTAGGCTTGTACCAGACAGGAAGGTGAAGACAACTGTCGTTGACACCAGTGGCAAGACTGTCTGTGTAACACGTTTCTTCAGGCCTCTGCCCCCACCAGGTGTGAAAAACTTGAGATGTTTCGCGATTCTGTAGAACTTGTGCTATAGTTATGCTTGGACACACATACTATACAAAGTAGTTTTACATCACCTGCATGTCTTGTGTTTTTGTTTTCACACCTTCCAGCTGACTGCTTTAGTTTATTTGTGTGTGCAATAAAGTGTACAGTGTTCGTTGCAGTCCCATGTGGTTCGTACATTCATTCGCTGCTCCCAGTTATTTGTGAGCCATGCACTGAAATCTAGGTGATGTAAAACATCTTCTGATATTTGTATGTACCTATATTATACGAATTGCTTTAAGGAAGTCATTTCCCATATTTATTGATTTCATGTTTGCTTACTTGTAACTAACTTTAATAGCTTTATTTTCAAATTCAGAGCCAGTTGTTACATAAACTATTTCTAAAACAATTTTTTTGATACTTAAGTGAGCTGACTATTATCTACAGTATATTTATTGATTTTTGACTGATATTAGTGACTAATTAGTTGATTTCCAAATACGATTACACAGATAAAATAGTAAAGTTATGTAAACATACATGGTCTTAAAATTAAAATAACTGTTAACACATTTTCTGCTTCCTACCTAAGTTTATTTTTAAATTATTAATATAGCATATATATTATGGAAAAATTTTTACACACTCAGTTCAACTGATGCCTATGTTCCCCAGCAGGGTATCTCCAGGTAGAGGGTTGTAGGTTCAAACCCCCCTTAGTCTGATCCACTTAGCTCATGCCAGATGACTTGGCTTGAAGAAGAGAATTCCCTCTCTTAATGTTTTCTTATACATCAGTTCCACTAGCACTAGGCCTTAGAAAGGTAATTTGAAAGCCAGGCTTAACTGTAATAGCCACTCCAGTTAACCACATCTTGCTGAGTCTGAGCATTCACAGCTCCTTTGTAGAAAAGAAGGATGGGGTGGGAAGAAGAGAACGAGCACAAACCACAACCGACCTCCAATCGACTGGTGAGCACCCGGGCATCATGCCCCTAATAACCCCTCCTATGCCAGAACTTTGAGGGTGGTGCACCAATTTTTCAGCACCATTATGCTACAAAACTGTAGCTGTTGAAGGTCACCATTGACAGGGTATAAGGAAAACAAATTGCATTTTCAAGAACTGCAGAGGCAGTCCAAACTCATTCGGGGACACATAGTACTATCCAAGATTAGAAACATTAGACTATCGTAAGAAAACGTATTGCTAAAAAAATGTCAACAAATTGTTCTTTCTGTGACGTCCTTGCTGTATTGATTTGATTTTGAACTAAATTTTATTACTGCTACCTTAGGTGTGTAAAATTTGTCATTAATGAAAGGTGATGTGATATCAGTACTGAATCTTTAGAATGTATGTGTTGAATCAGCTGATTGGTGTTCCAGTCATATTAGAAGGAGAGCCCACAACCCCAGAGATGGTGGCCCGCTTTGTGTCCATGATTCCTGTGGTGGCTGGCAGCATGCTGTTCCCAGGACTCTTTGATGTCTGGTTAACCTCCAACGTAAGCAGCTTGAGTGTATGCAGTCTGTGTCTGGTATCTTATTTTATAGAAGCTTTCCATTAAGGGCGATGCCTTGCTGGGTCACTGCATGCTGCACAGAGCATCACAAGAAATTGAAGCCCACCCCACGTACAATATGTATGACCATAAGTACACTGAATCGGTTTAGGAATAGTATGTGCAACCTTTGAACAATTCTTACGATGGGTTAGTGTTATAAATTAAACTGTTACATGCTCTGCCAGATGCTTCCAATTTTCTATTTCTGTTCCTCATTTGTGTTTAGAGATATGTAATGGAAATGGCCAAAATGGTAATTTTCAAAGTACTGTAAATATTTTTAGTGCTGAATTATGTAATATTTATATGAAATGTCTGCTGTTGTTAATTTTTCAAAGCTGTCTAACTAAAGTGAACCTTTTTGTTTGTTGATAGGTCAAATTTTCAATAAATTTTTATACTTTTGATGAATAATGAAAAATACAAAACTTTCCTTCAAACTATCATTCAAAAACAAAATGTAATCCTAATGATTTTGTGCTACTTCATTTAGAATGAACATTATTATGTCAACACAATCGGCTGTTCGTATACAACATGCTTCAGAAACATTATTTAAATAAATTTGACTGTTACAGAAAATAAATTTGTTTTGAACAGACTATTATTTACTAATTTGTAATATTTAAAACAGCAGAAAATGTATTCGGTGAACAGCAGATCATTTGTAAACTACAACATGACATACATATTTTATAGCCTATAAAACAGAAAAGTGAACTTATTCAGAAGTACAGTAGGACATTGTTCATCCGTGATGTTCAGGACCAAGACAATCACGAATTAACAATTAAAAGTTTGGAAGTGCCTGTCAGACAGCTGCGGCACGTAGCTATGTATGAAGGTAAAGACTGAGAAGCATTACAGCTCCTGAGTCCCGCTATGCCTTGGCTCTGGTGTAACATGTAGATAAAAATAAATTTATGGTATTTACAAATTGTACTGATGAGTACATTAAGAAAAACTTACAAGGTACACACATATATTAGACGACAGGTATGTGTATCAAGAGATTATGTTCAACTGTTCACTACTATTCTACTGCTGAAGCGTGGCAACATTGTAGGCTCCTGGCTGGCTACTTCTTTTCTACGTCTGTCACATATGCACAACGAACCACAGCCCTTCTATGCACGGGCGGCAGAAGTCTCTGTTGTCCCTTATGATCTCATACTTAGTAGCAAAATCTAAAGTTTTCCTTTAGCTTTAAAAAATCACTTCAAACATCAAGTTTCCAAGATTCTGCATAGGTAATAGGCATAGGCAAATAATCATAGTAATTAAAGTCGCAGTAAAAGTCGTAGCTAAAAAAATTGGTATCAACAAACCAAAGGAGAAAACGCAAGTTGAAGTTGAAAGCACAATGGCTGCGAGTGACTACAAAAATTCTGAACCTGGTCACGTATAAAAGGGCGCTATTTCATTTTTAGGGAAATGCACATGCTTGGAATGGGTAGAAGGTTGAGTTTTCAAGCCGCCGGATGAACGTTTAGGAGTCGTTACAATGGCCGAAGAGTTAACAGTACGGCACATAGAAAGAGGAGGAGGGGAGCAACTGGAAGTGGTGTAGCAGCTGCAGATAGTAAAAAGCGTGCTTCACATGAAACACTAGCCGAGTGTGCTCAGGGTTGGCCAACTACTCCCCTTCATTCGTATTTCACAGTCACGGTCACCTCCGCAACATAACAACCAGATTGGCTGCTGTGGCCTTCCCAGTCCCTTACAACCCACCTCGCCCCCCTGTCAACTCATCTATCAACCTTTTCTCCCCCTTGTATTGTCACTCTTTCAACCCATACCATTCCCCTTTCCATTCTTCCAAGCCACACTGTAAACATAAGCGACTGCTGGCTTACATAGCTTGTTTGCCGGCCTGTGCGCCAGTAATTATATGTGCTGTCACTTTGTACTTTACACATGTATTTTTTGACACTTCTAAAATTGTCCTGAATTATCCGATTCCCGAATCAGCGCATCACGGATTAACGAGGTTCTACTGTTTTACAACAGTGATCAATACATAGTTGCACTCATAGTTGTTGCAAGTGTGAATTAAGTTTACTATCAATTATCTCGAAAATGGAAATAAAAAATGCTATTACATAATATTGATGCAACTACAGTGAACCCTCGATAACTCGGACCTCGATGTCCCGTACTTCGGATAACTCGGACAGAATTTTTAAAAAATTTTTAATAATTTTTAATTAATAATTTTTTGGTTAAAAGACATAAAAAATCGTTTCTGCTGGATTTAAATTCATCACATTATATTTTAGAACAGTATTAAACTTTATAACGTAGTCGTCCATCGCTACTTAGCATTTAATAATCCCACAGTAAAGATCTGGCAAGTTACGTGTGATAAAATGTTGCTAGCGAGGTGCGCGACGCGTGAGTACAGATGCAACGCAGCAGGCCGACCTCTCACTTCTTTATCTTTCCTCCCTCTTCTGCCTGCGAGCCAGGCACGCACGTGTGTCGTAAATAAACATTTCAGCATGGTGCTTGTGAAATGACGGTAACTACGGGTTACAATGACACATAAACGGAAAATTATTTTGTTCTGGTATGTACAATGAATTCAGGGTTGCAAAACAAATTGTCCCGGGCATTAAAAAGAAAAATTAAAAATCATTGCTTTGCATTGCGATGTAGAAAAGTTGGTGAGAAGGTTTTACGCACCTTTAACAACTATGTTTTCAAAAGCCGATGTGGGTGGTGAAAGAACAACACAACATTCATGCCCAAGCCGGACAGGATGAGTCACGCTCGCTTGTTGATGCTCTGTTGATAACGTAACGGCGTCTGGAGAGGTGTAACGTTTTAAGCGTGAATCAGATTTGTTTATAAACTACTTCACGGGTAATAGTAGCGTACATGTAATGGACTGTAAAATGTAAACGTCTTATGCGGGATAATTTTAAACGATTTTCATTGAGTGACGCACATGAATGGATTAACACGATTTTGTAGTCTTAATTTTTCCACGTTTACTATACACCAACAAAATCTTTTTCTTTATTTTAGAAGAAATAGTCACGTTGTGAACGAGTAAATATAGGAAGAAAAGTACATTTGTTATATTCTACACCAAAAAAAAATTAGAAGGTAATTTTTTTTTAAATCCCTTATAATAGCCTCACCCCATTTTTTGGGCCTAAAATTTGGTCAAAAATATGCGGCGATTACGCGAGTAAATGCGGTAAATCTGTAGAACATGATTAAAATTTTATTGCTTTATAATATGACAATTCGTGTAAGAATAAAGCTGTAAATTATGTGTTCTATGATGTAATTTATATACTTAAAATTTAATTTTAAAATTAGTAGTGTTAAAATGTGTTCACATAATGTACAGTGACCCAGAAGGATTGTTAATTACAGTACCGTTTTATTAATGTATATGAGGAAAATTATTTTTATACCTTTGTAACTTTGAAGGAGGGTAGAGTAACTATCAGGCTAGCAGTTGGCTGCTGCCCCTACGCTGTAACGTACGGACGTAAGGTATTTTTCAATGTAAACATATTGTGTGAGATGCGTGTGGTCACGTGCGACGTTTGTATTGCATGAGGTGTGAGATGCGTGTGGTCACGTGCGGCGTTGTATTGCATGAGACTGTACCGGTTGACCTTGACTACTTCCGCTTGCAACCTCCCTAGCTTATCTCCAACGATCATTTCTTATCTCTCTCACACGTGCAGGCACATTGGCTGTCGCCAGCCAGACGAAAACTTTTATGTGATAGAAGGGTGCCTGGTGCCAGCTTCTAGCACAGAGGTAAAAAAAAGGATCAGCCAGAAGTAGCAGCATAAAAAAATAAATAAAGATCTGACTGCCCACATTGTTTGACATTCTTTTATAGTCCACGTTACGTTAATTTTCCCACTGCATGGCGGCCCTCCCGTAACTTGATACGATAGTTACGTACAAAACAGTGTTTATTGCAGCCTCTTTTGCTTGTAGAAATGATAGTGTACTGGTTTCCTCACGTTTCTTGTGATTAATGACTGATTACCCTACCTCCCCGGATGCCCCTCGATAACACGGACAAATCGTAACTCGGACAGCTTCTCCCCCCTTTTAGTCCGAGTTATCGAGGGTTCACTGTACTTCAACATTTTGTTATTGAAAATTATTTATGGAGGTATTCTCCTTGCATTCTTTTGCCATTCACTGCATCTTATTGGCTGGCGGCATGACTTTTTGACCCTTGCAGCTTGTGTTGCCAATTATTTTTTTCCTTGCTGAACTTGGACTTTTTGAAGTTAATTATACTAGTATCATAAACCTATCAGTTGTCTCAGCATGGGAAATTAATTTGTACCGATATCTGTAACAATGTGTATTTGCTCAGCACTAAATTTTTTATATAGAAATTCAGACAGTTGTCATATTTTCATCTTTATCGCCCGGCAAGTAAATTATAGAGTCTCTGTTGCAAGTACATTGAGGCGAGTCATCAATGAAGACAGTAAGATTTCCTTGTTGGCACCTTGCTCGTAGGCCAATGAGGTAAGTAATTAGTTCTTGTATTTAAGCATGAGAAATTGACTTGATCTTGCACAATGCTATCAGGCAGACGAAACCCATACTTTTCAACTAACTGAACTATCTCTGTTGGTAAATATTTAAGGTTTATGCAGTAACTATTGTAATAAATCTTGGTCGTTATTTTTTCCAAGAAAAGGCTATCATAACTATTATTTTCAGACTCCTTAAAAATGTGTTTCTTCAACAAGTATTCTCCTACTCTGCCCCCCTTTCTTATTAGTTCATGTTACATTAACTGTTGTGTCAAAGATTTATGTGAAGTCTGTAATTTTTACAGTTTATTTACTTACGTACTTAAATTTTTATAATGGTTTAGTTATATCTGATCACATGAACTGTTCATCTGTCTTTTGTAAGTTATATTTTCTGCATATCTATTTTTAATACTTAACTCAGTGCAATTCTTTGTCGTTTATGGTAGGCCTACACCAAAT
This sequence comes from Medauroidea extradentata, assembly GCA_003012365.1. Classification (NCBI taxonomy): domain Eukaryota; kingdom Metazoa; phylum Arthropoda; class Insecta; order Phasmatodea; family Phasmatidae; genus Medauroidea; species Medauroidea extradentata. The sequence goes on along the minus strand of PNEQ01086473.1, from coordinate 23,751 downwards.
CAGTTTTATAATCTACCTTACAATTTTTTCTTTGCCACAAAAATTCCCTTTTCGTGTATTCCACATTTTAAAATTTATTTATGACTTTTGTTGGCTGGATTAGTTTGTTTAACAGTTTTACAAAATAGTATGGGCCATTGGTGATAATTCATATTTGTTTCTATAGTGTGTAATTACAGGTAAAGCATGTGCCGGCCGGTATTGATGTTGGTTTTGACTTCTTTAGGTGAAGAAATAATAAACTGTGGCTATGTGTTTTAAAATTAAAATTTTTGCCTAGGCACTCAAGCTGCAATTATGTATTTGTCAAAACAACGTTTTTGTGAGTTGCAAAGTTACCCTGTGCAGCTGTACAGCAACCTCACTTTTCAGTATGTGCTGTTGCAACATGCTGCTGTATCTCAGCATGTAATAACTGGACACAAACTAAACAAAGTAATTAAAAAATGATGGAGGCACGTATTGAACTTCACTGTGTAGTCATGTCTGGTAAAAGTATAGTATCACTATTTATGTCACTTCCATGTGGGTCACCTGCAGGAAGCCTAAATGGTGGTTCAGTGCATTGCATGTAGCGATGATGAGAGACATCTGGACAGTGTTACGTGTCAGTTGACAGCACCAATTATAAGGTATCAGTAAAACATGCTAAAAACTCTTATAGATTTCAAACAGTTTTACAAAAATGATTTTAGTCATATAAAAACAGTAGGATGTAGGGCTAAAATTTTTTCTAGAAGTAATTCAAAGCTGAAGATTATTTTATACGTATGAAAAAATTGGAACATAGTCCAGTGATGTATAACACCATCCATGTTATAGGTCATTCGGAATAAAGTGAGCACTAAAGTTTTAACCTTTGAAAAAAATCACTAGCCGTTACTGCATATAAGTCAACATTAACAACAGTTACATTATTGTTTGTATGGTTGGTAGCGAATAATTGCATCTAGTTCCGTGTATTTTCTTATTTGAATACAGCATTTGTGAAACAACATCGATTGCAAACGACCTCTCTGTATTTAATATACTTTAAAATATTTATTTCAGTTCTTACTGACATACATAATGACTGTATAATTTTATTTAGTTAGCGGCAGCACACAGCGACGTAACAGAGTCGATTATTGTTGGCACATGCTGCTAATGCTTCGCACCACAGAGGTAGTTTAAAATTTCACCGACATGGCATCAGAGTTAGGTTTTCGCCGCTTCGCTTGGAAGCGAATTGCGTCATTCAGTTTGTTTGTCCGTTGTGTAATGAATATGGGTTTCTGATAAACACATTCAAAAGTATTAGAAGTGACTGTTTATGAATATCATTGCTAAATTATGTGAAGTCAACAGTAATATAAGTTGTTTTGTTTTATGATCGCCTGCCTGGGTATCTGGAAATAGAAACAGCATTTTTTCCTTGTTTCACACGTTAATAAAATACGTTAGTTATTGTTTCTCTTTACGTGCGTTGACGTCGTTCATTGCAGTATGCTGAACGGAACTTGAATTCTTGAGTTGCGTGTGTCGTGTGTGCTTTTAGTGGCGGTTTTAATTTAAAAGTTCGTATATACTGTGCATGCATTTACGAGAATCGTAACGGTAATAGCGCCATTAGAGTAGACGCAGAGGAACCGGTGTTATAAGACGTTTACTCTTATGTATTTATAACTAAGATTACTACTGAGTCTAGCACATATTCAACACCCGTGCATTTAATGAGTACATATTGTAGCTAAAATTTATCGGAGCAGTGAAACGTAAATGTAAACATTGTACAAGCCTATGTAAATAACAGCACGTGGCAATGTTGATGTTTACATGCAGCGGAAAGATATAAACTGGCAGAAAATATAAATTAATCAGGGCTTTCTTGAGTGCTCACTTTATTACAAATCACCTATATGTGCACATTCATATCACCCTTATTGTTTCCTTGCATTCGGCTCTCAGGTGTGGAAAAAATGAGCCAGGAAGGTGACCGCCTTATTGTGTCTAGTGTTAGTTTTACACACTCTTAACCTTTGATGTGAAGTAGTGGAAGGATGTGTAGTCTATCCCACGAACAAGTGAACATTTTGAAAGTCAATAAATGTCATTTCACTTACTAAATAAAATATTTTATTTTTGTGAAATATGTTGTACTTGCTAGAGGGGTGATTGAAGTTGAAACGATGTTGACAGCATAGAAAACCTAGGAGACCAGATGGTATAAAGTGTAATAGACAACGAAATAACTTGCCAGCATAACTGTAAAAAATGCTCTCGTTCATGGATTAGACTTCAGTGAAACTAATTTTTTACACTACTCAAGGAACCAGTAAACATTGTTGCAAAAAGCAGGAAAGTGGTTTTAAAAAAAAAAAATTACTCTATTAAAATAGCCAAGGGGACTAAGTAGTGTAAAATCCAGGAAAGTGTAACATGGGATGGTGTAACACTGGGGTTCAACTGTATATCAGATGTTTTTGAGTAAAAAATAACGTCGCTGATAGTGTCACCGGCCGACAGCAAGTGTTGCAGCTACTGACGGGCGACAGCGAGGACCACGCGGTACTTCTGTGCTGCTACTTCCTGCACCTTGGCAAGCAGGCATGGGTGCTGCTGGGGCTGGGGATACCCCACGGGCCTACCGCATACGTTCTCACTGCGGAGGGGGCGGGGCAGTACCACCTGTGGGACCCAGTCACCGCACATCGCTACAATGTTGCAGACAGCTTCTGCCCCATACAGAGGGTCTACTGCCTCATCAACGACAAGAACGTAAGTGGTAGAGTATACCCACTGTTTATCGCCTACTGCAACTTTTGAGTCCCAGTCTAAGAAGACTGACGAGACGAGTCAGTTGTAGGAAAACTTTACAAATCATGGCTTAGGGAACTGACAAGTCATGCCTAAGAAAACTATGAAGTCCTTGCTTAACGAAATTTTGGGATAAGACCTAGTGAAACACACAAGTAAGAACTGCCTTATTTGCTGACAGGATGTACTTCTAACCAGGAATGTTTTGAAACAAGTAATAGCATGGAAGTTTGAATCATTTACTTGTGTACACCTGTAACCACAGCAGTTGATAAAAGGTTCATGAAGAAATTGCAGCATGGTTGTGATGAAGTGGCATCATAACTTGTTAGCTTAGAGGTAGTAAGTTACAGAAATGCCCCACTAGCAGGCAGACCTGCAGTTTAAGTTCCGGTTGTGAAAATCAAAAAGCCAAAACATAGCACTATGTAAGGCAGTGAGCTACACAGTACAATGCTACAAGATAAGATTATGTATCTGTGTAGAGGTACGCTATTAGTCCAACCCTATGAAAGCTTACCGAATTTTTGTAGGTTTGGGCCAACGTGCAACGCGAACAACTACCATGCCGTACCCGGTATAACACGAATCGCCGTAGTGACTGGCTAGCTGCATTTACTCCAGACCTGCCTGTCCCTGGAAGCAGTGTCCAACCTCCAGTGCTCGAGTATACAGTGACGTCTACGGTGGCCTGCCAACAGCTGCGAGACAAGATGGAGAAGCACCTTAGGGACTGCCTCATGAAGTGGCGTAGGACAACGAGGTAGTTTGCCTAACTTCAAATTTCACAGTAGTTGTAATTTCCTCACCAAATTTAATGGTATGAATACCTCAACTTCGGTTTGTTAAGGGTAAAAATCAAAAGTTTCAAAAAATCTTAGATTTACTAGAAGTGTGTCCAATTCCCAGTCCTGCCGTCTTGATTTAAATTTCCTTTGATTTTCAGAAAGTACAGGCACTAACCTTACCTAATAATTTAAAATCAGATTTTATTTCAGAGCCAGTTCTGGTATTAATACGTTTATTCTTTTTAATTTTTAATTAATATAAATTTTGCTTGGTGATGGTAAGAATGAAGAGTATTAACGTTTTTACCGTGGGATCTAATGTAATAATTGGGGACATTGCTAAATTTAAATTTAATTTTCAAAACGGGAATTTTAACATAGTTTTTATTATTATTATTATTATTTTCCCATCATGTTTGGTCTCATTTTAATCAAAATTACTTACAAAGTAATGTAACAGACAGACAGATGATACTTATAAACAGGTACACGCACAAAGGGACGACACACATTTTTCCGCAGAAGTGCGGTTGCTACGTTTCACCAGTATCAAACTGGCTTCCTCGGGCGGCCTTTCTTTAAATTTTGTTTACTGCCTTCTATTTTGTTTCTACCCATAAATAACCACATTTATTCTGCTTCTGCCATCCTGTGATGGCTGCCCGAAGAAGTTAGTTTGATACTGGTGCAACACCGCGACCACGTTTTTGTGGAAAAATGTGTTGTCCCTTCGTGTGTGTGTACCTATTTACAACTATTATCTGTAAGTACTTGTACCTCTGTCTGTTATATTACGTTGTTAGCCTAGCTGCCTGTTTCCCGCCATTCTTATATTTTTGATACAATGTTTTTTCCACCATCATGTGTCCATCTTCGTTGTATCTTTTTTTCTGGTTTTACTGCCTTCTATTGTGTTTCTAGTCCCCGTAAATAACCACATTTTTATTCTGCTTCTGCCATCCTAATCAGAATTACTGTTATTCAATTTACTTAAATAACTTTTCTCTGTATTTTGCCTCATTCCTTCTTTTTTTAAAGTAAGTTCTGAAACATTCTTTTATTATGTTTTGCTCTAGAAGGCATATTTCGATACGTGTGCAGGCATGCAGCCTTGTCAGTGGTCTTTGTCTATGTCTGTAATTAATATGTTTATGTGTATTATGTGTTCTTTATGATGTAAAACAAATCATTAGATTTATCTGTGACCGTGTTGTTCGAAATTTTATGTCATAAATTCTGTTTGCGCAATTTTTGAAATAACTTGTATCCCAGTGTATCAATCTGCCAAACTAGTACGTAACCTAGCATGTTCATCTCGAGGGTATTAGTTGGGCAACTTGGTGATGTAGGGACGTACATAATAAAGACATGGAGAAGAAGTAGTGTCGGGAGATGAAGCCTCGTGGGTGTGCTTTTGGCAAAAAGGCATTTAAGAAAAGTAAACCATATCTGAATCTTAGTTATTATTATTATTAAAAAAGGGATGGTACAAACTTCAGGTGCACAAGTCAGAAGGATTTGCATCATCATGCAGACTGTAAACAAGGTGTCTAAACTTTGCTGGACAGTGGAGCAACGAGAGGGGGGAGCGCAACTGCCGTCCCACATAAGTGACTGCCCAACAGTGATGGTATTATTTCAACCAACAAAAGTCGTCATCCCAACTGTCATCCCACATAATTGCTGGAATGGTTTTGAATTATAGACCTTGACAAATTTTTTTTCCCTTCCCTGTTCAGCTGAGAGACTGGTTCTGTCTCTTACAAACGTTGATGTAGGCGAGACATTTATCCATACCTACCTATTTAATTGTACCCCATAATGACTTTTTCTGTATATTCCGAGTAGAATGAAGTGCTGAGAAGCAATTTACTGCTGAATACAACACAGAAAGGTATTTAATTGTACCCATGGATTTGCGTATGTGATGGGAACATTTTGTAATCATATTTAAATTAGAATAAACTACAGTAAAATCCAAACTTTAGAAACACAACACACAGTTGGAAAAAATTTAAAACTTAGGCTAGAGCATGCCTGAAGCATATGTTTGGTGGGTTAGGCCCTGTAAGGTACGTAGACTTTACGTGTAGATTTTATTATACAGTAAATGGCAAAAGACAACTGGACACAGTTAACTGAGAAGCCAGTTTGCTGTGGCCTTTGTTGAGAAACTGTTGCAGCTCCTTTTTTACTCTACTCTAGTAAGTACAAAACACTTAACAACTTGTACAATTTGTATCCGCCATTTCATCCAGGCCCAATGCCGACTTATGACACTCAACAAAACCCATTGTTCATGTACAACATTCCTCTCCCCAGTACAGAAAACAAGCTCTTAACATCTGGTATTTTTAAAACTTTTAACTAGCAACATAACACACATTAAACAGAAAACAAAATGAACACATTCATGAACAGTCCAGCCATTGTTATCAAGACTCCAAACATTAGATCACTTTCAAAAGACATATCGTACCTAGGAACGTACACAGCACACACTGAGATAAAAAACAAAACAAGCGTATTAATGAAAAACCCAGCTACTGATGTCCTGTCTCTCATATGTACAAAGTCATTATATCTGCTGTGTGACCCTGCTACTGCCTGCTGAGTGTGTTGCAGACTCAGAGATGAAGCACCATCCAACTGTCACTCTCCTGTCTGTGGTTTTTGTAACAAGGCCTCATCCTCTCCTTGTGGGTTACTTCTGTCGCTCACTCGTAGATATTCTGTCATGCTTGCATTCATTTGGAAACCCAAGAAAAGGGGCTTGATCTTCCTTGTCTCTGGCAGTATTCTCAACTGTTGGAAGAGGTGGTTATTTCCCAGTTGCCGGTTGCAGTAGAAGTAATTAGTGGCTTGCAATATGATGAATCCAGCTTGCCAGCATCCTTGCCTCAGTCATGCAGCTGATGTATATGTCTCTTTGCTGTCTAACCATTCTAGTACACAATCTTGTAACACATTTCTCCTTCCGCAGTCAGCATTACTGTAGGCTTCTATAGGTTATATGCTTGTCTCCATTCCCACAAGAGTTGCTCCGGGCGGAACTTCTTGTTGGGGATGGGCGGTACATAAAAATGATACTGATAACGTATACAATACATCTAACTGATTTGATAACCAATTTGATGCTTTATTTGAAAAATTATTTAAATGTAAATTTGAAGTATGTACTGATAACTACTGATAACCACATAATTATGTATTTTTATTGCACTACATTTTAAGCTGCATTTGTTGTATCAAGTAGCACAAATTTTTGCTTTATAAAACTACGAAAAATCATAGTTAATGTAAACATTAAATGTTAGCAGTGGCAAAGGATCACATAATGATAGTGTAATAACTCCCATGTTAAGGGTGCTGTCTACACACAATTTTCGTCACCATTTGTTAAATTTTTATTTGTAACAGATATTTTTTTTTCTTATTTTAGACACAAAATGTGACTAAATTTGGCTCTTATGAAATTTTTTTATCTCTCATAGTTTTCGCCTAATGGCTTGTTAAAATCATATTTTGCATGTTTCCATTTTAAGGACTACACTAAAACCAACTGATATACCAAACTTAAAAAAATCACAGTGGATGAAGACATTGCAGGCTGAAATGTCATACTCATAAAAATAAAGAATAAAAATTATAAAAATTAAAAAAAAAAATGCTAAAACTGAAAATAAAAATTTTAAAAATTCAATAATTTTTTTAAATACAAATAATTAGTTAATAACGTAGGCAACGACTCAGTCGGGCCACATTCGGTTTCGTTTTCGTTCTGTACCAAGATGGCATCCATAACAATCGAGGTCTAGCAAGTCACGGCAGCGTTGCCATATGCAACTGCATTTCCACCGTTGCCGTACCTCATGTTCACTCTGCCACGCTAAGCAGATGAACAATGATTATCACGTGCGCTTGTATTTATTATGTTTACTAATAATTTTAAAATATCATTTTGCACTGTATGTTGATGATTGCTGCTTGTGAATCTCTCGTATCTACGAAAGTGCTCATGACGATACCACTCGTAAATACTGAACATTTATATAATAAACTGCATGCACAAACTGACGGTGCATTACAAAACACTCGTAATTTATTACGAACGTCTCGTAATATCCCATACTCAAAGTAGCGGGCTTCCACTGTACATAACAGAGTTGATCAACATTCTACGTCGTATGTACATACGCTAAGTGGTGGTTGTGAATGCAACATGTGCAAACGTAAGACTTTACTAAATATTAATTTATATTGAGAAATAATTTTTATTGTGGTCATAAATAATTTACTATGCTTCGAAAAATAAACATGAAGTATGGCTATATATTACCATAGTTTTGCTATTACAAACAATTTCCATGCATGTCCAGATTAAATGTTGTGAATCCAATCTCTAATACTTAACATATGTGTATGTGTACGTATGTACATTAAGTGTGGTTGTGAATCTGCCTGAAGTGAGCTGTAATGTTTGAACAGATAACAACTGCTAGGTACTACGTGTATGTTTCAGGACCTTGTGGAACCGCTACTGCACAGCAGTTCTCCGCAAACTGCTGCCAGCGCTAGAAGAGGCTGCGTGGAACAAGAAGCAGCCAACCAGCCCAGACCACATTCAGCAGTTGCAGCATATACTTGCGTCTCACAAGGTAATGATGATGTGAACTATACAGCTGGAGTTTAGGAAGTCAGCACAGCTATTATCATTTCTTCACCTCTCCTTCAGTTGACTGGCCTTTTGATATTGCAGCATGATAGTCAAGTAGTCAGTTACAGTAAAACCCTGTTATAACATTCCCGCGTATAACATTTTCCTGCGTATAACAGCACTTTTCTTTGGTCCCATCATTTTTCCATAAAGCACAATACTTTCGTTCCCTGCTTATAACAACACTAGTATTTTCATTTCCTGCATATAAAATCACTCTAGCCTCAGACAGTAACCACAACTCTGGCAAAAAAAAAAAAAACATTGTTTTAGATAAAATAACTAAGACTAATAAACACGAACCGCCACCCCCCCATTCTAAAAAACAAGTTTGTTAATGTTTGGGAATGTGTTATGTGTGTACATTACAGTGGTAGTAATTGTGATCCTGAAGATGATGATCATGAACCTACAGAATACAAGTGGAAAGTTTAAATTTTATACATACCGTGTCTGTTAATGTTTCTGATGGCACATTAACTGCAGCCTAATTTAATTTTAGTATTGGCCTGTTTACTGTACATTAACTATAATTTATAAAATTTTAAGTTACTTGTGTGTAATATCCATTTATTGATGTAGAAATATGAATTCCTGCTTATAACATTTTCCTGCATATAACACTTTTTACACGTCCCTTGAAAAACGTTATAACAGGGTTCTACTGTATTTGGCCGGCTTCCTAAGAGATGATGACTAGACAGGGTTCCATGCTCTGAAATATTCCTTCTTGCCCAACAAGCAGTTTGGATAGCAATTAATACAGACAATACATTAACAAAGCTTCCAAAACCACAGCCATAGAGAAACAGGTCTGGACACTTGGAGTTGAAAATTGACCCTCATGTGACTGATTGGCACCACTAGCACTTTGGTGTTGTTTAACATTGTATAAATAGAACTATGAATAGCAAGTTCATGTTGCAGCCACTTGGATCACTAGTAGTATGATGCTACATATATTGCATTTTTTAAACAACAATTCATTGCTAGCGGCACTTTCAGTCGTAAAGGGGTCAACTCAATAGCTAGTGTCCAGACCTGAATTCTAAGACTGTGACCAAAATTATATATAGGTACTAGGTACCGTATTCATAAAAATTATGAGCCATAGCTTCTCTTCAACCCATTTCAGTTCTTTAAAACTAGAGTAACAGATATGTGCCTATAAATAAGCCACACCAAAAAACTCACAAGTTTCTTGATGTAAGAAATGTATCATCCACTTTAACCTCCAGAACCCTGAGCACAGTTAGCCAGTTTTCTAAACAGTATCCATCTTACAATGAATCTTCATGAAACTTAATGCCCTCTATGATACAACCTCCTTTTAGTTTATAAATTTAAAATAAACTATGTGAACAGACTGATGACATGGCTGTAATGTTTTGTCTCTTATTCTTCAGTGCAACATGTTTATGGAAAATTTTGAACAGGAAGCCGTAAGTACGACTGAATACAGGCATTTGACTACAGCATCTTGATGGTGTACACTCTTATACTGAACTTACATAACATGTAAATTACTAAATACATAAAAACCTATCCTGACCTAATCAGTTATCTTAGACAAGCACCTAGACCACTTTTCAAATTGAGGCTAATGAGAGACCACTATTCCTTGGCATTCTGGTTTGCCATACTAGTGACTAAACATCCACTATAATTGTCTATAAACATCATACTCATACTTGACAGTAAAAACTTACATAGGTACCTGAAATAATTTGCGCAGTGCCATAGCAGGAATTGTTAGGATATTAAGGTGGGTGTCTGAACAGGTCACCAAATGGGAGCTACAGCTAATAAACATTTACTTGAAAACTATTCAGCATGCATGAGAGATGTCTGCTAAGGAAGAATAATCAAAGATTGTTTTCTTGCAGCCGAAAATAAATAAAATGAGTGTTTTTGCGATCATTTCTAGGCACGAAACTCTTGGTGAAGAATCTTTTAGTAAAAGTTATAGGTGTGTACAGTATACATTTATCTATATATAATTTAACAAAATTATAGTCACTACTAAATGCCTCATGGAAGCAAGATATCAGCAAGAAGACAGCAAACCATTCAGTCACTGTGTTACCAGGTGTACTAGAAGCCAAGATGAGGCATGATGCGTGTGCTATGTCATCCTTACAGCTTCCACATTTCTAGGTCTCGAACATGCAAAATGTACCCACTCTGGCAGCCACCTGTGTGGAACCTTTTCCTGCATCTGGAGGCCAAAAGTCTGAGAGCGGTAAGGACAATGCTAGCATGTGTGTAAAATACCTTATCACGGCTATCCACAAATCGTGTAGGTTTATTTGAAGAGATGTTTAATTTAGAGCTCATGTGAGTTGCTGTCTTTATTGTGCTACGTTTTGAACATGTTTCTGAGTACTCTGAACCATTATCAAACAAACTTGAAAGCACTTGGCGACTCCTGTGCCACCTTGCTAAGTAGAACTGGCCTCTAACTGAAGCAGTATCCAATGAACAAGTATCTAAGGACAGAGTGTACACAGGACTGTCACTGAACCTGCAAAATTTCCAGGTTTCTTTTGCATCTTGGTTTTTGCTTTGCAGATGTGTGGCTTCCCAATAAATCTGCCATATGTTGATATGGGTGCGGTCACGTCGGCAGTCAGGGCTACGGGCGTCCACTTCAACGAGAACCCAGATGTTGAGTTTGCTCTTGCAGTCCACATCCACCCATTCCCCAACAATGTACTGTCCGTATGGGTGTACGTTGCATCGCTGATCAAGAGGAGATAATTCGACTGACTGCCATTTCCTGTCACTGCGTTACCATCAGGCAGCAGTACTATTTATTTCAGCTGCGTGAATGTCTAGTCATCACAAAGATTTTTTTACCAAAGTAGTTTTACAGAAAAAAATATTTTACTTTTCTAGTCATTACAGTACAAAGATTTTTGTACAACAAATGAATTTTTAAAGAAAAATGATCTTATTTTACTAGTCACAACAGTTTTTTATACCAAAGTGATTTTGACAGAAAAAAATATTATGTTGCCAAGAAGATAATTTTATGCCAAAGAACTTTACAGAAAAATATTTTACTTCTTTTATTAAGTGTGTTATTTTTGTTTTCTTCTTTAATGTTTTTGATAATTGTTTTTTGCAGTCATTTTAAGGACTATGAAAAATAGTTTTAAAAGTGAAATTAAAAATTATATTAAGTTTATTTTGTCATTACGTTATTATTAGGGACAAGATTAAATGGTGAAATGTGATAAAATTGAAATAACACTAGAAGTTAATACACCGCCTAACACCAACATTCAGTTGAAATTATGAAATATAGTGAAATTACCCAAAATTCTGTATTTGTAAACCTTTGGTATTTTCTCTCTTTAAATAAAAAAAAATGTCTGATTGATGGAACATACACATCATCTGAAAATTTAAAAATTTGCTCTGGGATACAGTAATTTAAAATCCTGAAAACAGATTAGGCTTGCAGTGTTTGTTTTTGGTTATGTTCTTTATGAAGATAAAATACAATATTACCAAAATCTAAAACTTTTAAAATGAAATTGACATTAAAGTAAATCCATAAAATCTTGTCCCTAGTAGGCACAATATTATATGGCAAATAATGATAAAAAAAATTGCAGATAATTCACTGCCAGGCACCAAAATTCTATTTAAACCACAAAATAAAATGAAATAATTCAAACTATATATATTTTTTATAAAGTCTCGATTATTTCCTTAAAAAAACAACTATGGACGTTTCACTAACTTACCTTTCTCTACACACAATACATATAGTCTGTCTCACATAAGAATTCTATTTTTTGACAGTTCTGAAGACAATAACATGCACCAATTTCTACAGAAAAATACTTTTTATTTTGATGTAATGCACAGTCTGAGAACCAGCTGAGTGTGTTTGTGCAAAAATCACTTGTGGGAGAGGAAAACACTGCTTATTCCATGGTAACAGCAGTAAAAATGAATGTGAACATAACTGTCAAAAAATGGAATTCTTACGTGAGATGGACTATACAAACTACTGAAGCATAATTATGAAACAAGATGATAATCCGTCATTATTTGATAACTTTAGAATGCCTCGTTACAATAACGTAGAAAAATACACGTAGAATCGTAAAAATTTAAGGTTTTTATAATGGGACCTTGTCAGTAATACCCTCCTGACTCTTTAGTTATGATATGAATAATTTTTTTACGTCAAGAGTTAAATGTGACATACCCAAATGGGCTATTCATGTTTATTTAAAACTACACAGTTTTGAAGACGATGAAAGAAGAGAATCCTACATGAAGAGTTTTTGCAAAGATGGTGAGACAATATTTTGCCATAGTGACATATTACATACTTAAGGGCACTGCCTACCTGCAAGTCAGAGACTCAGAAGGGACAGAGTTATGAGGACAACCTTGAAGCATGCATCAAATGCAGTATCGCCACAACGAGCCAAGCACTGAACCAGTTTGCAATATTCCTGCCTATCCATTTTTAGTACGGGATTTTAAACGGCAGTTTTTTTGCTAAGTTGTAGAGCTTCGAAACAGTGATTTTACCGAGCATGGTGTCTTAACAATGACTTGCCGTTCTTGTTCAAAGTTGTTTTTCTTTTCTTACATTGGCATGATGGGCACACGTGGAATAGTTTTGTTAATAATTGTACATATTTCTCAGCACATTACAATACATTTGCAGTGCATGGTAGGTAGAGCCCATAAGCTCAATCTCTTACACTGGAATTAAAGATACAAAATTTGGGTGTCGTAATGACTTGTCTGAAATGCATTTCTCTGACGTCATCATTCGACTTGTAAAGTTGATGAAAAATATTTCTTAGGATTACCATTTTTTTATGTTTTCTGATTCCAGAATCTGTAGATTTCAGATAGTGAAATCTCAATATAAAGTACTTCAGTTTAAAGTATTTAACATAAAGTAAATTTGCTGAAACCTCTACAGAAAGTTTTCCATTAAATAACTGTTCAATATAAAGAATTTTCAGTACTAAGCAAAACATTTAAAGTTCTCTTCATGTACTTTGTAACGAGATTTCATTTTAGACTCATTAGGGTTGTTTAGTTACCTGCTGGACTAAAAGATTACTAGCAACCCTGAAATTTCACTGGTTTAATGACCTGCAGACTAGACTTCACAGATATTGTATACTCGAACAGACATCAACTGCTCATAGACTGCTTGCTGCGGCCAGTGACACCCAGAGGTTGGGTCTGTACTTTGTTGCTTCTTTATAATTTGCTCTGGGCCTTCCAGGATGTGTCAAATAAGTTGTGCACCAACAGAGTGACAACATTACAGGTGCTGCTTTCTAGCAAAATTTAAATGAAAACACTTTTAAAGTTAAAAGTCTTTATATTTTAACAAGTAACTGCTGGAGAAAACAATAAGCACAATTTCTGGTAAACACTTAGCAATTAAAAACTACACACACCAACAACTGTACAAATCCACCAGTCAGTCTATGAAATAAGTACATATTGCACAGTATTTCTTGCTAACATATGTTTTTTTTTGCACAAATGAGAGGCGTAGCTACATGTTTACAATCAACAACTAGTAGCACAATCAGTTCAGGAATTTTAAATATTTTTGACCATTGATTGGCTTAGGCAAATTTCTGTGGATTCTCTCAAATCATCTGCTAGATTCATTGTAATTCTTATCAACAAAAAAAAAGCTCAACCATACAATTCAATGAATATATTCAACATTTGAAGCAGGCATCATCTAGTTAAGTTTCTCAGCCTCCATCACACACATCTTGTCATTTTCTCAAAAAACAAGCACATTACCATTTTTGTTCTGATGATATTCATTATCTATCTCCCCCCCCCCCTCCTGCAAAATCACAGAAAAATTAAAGCTATAGCTTATTACGTGCTTTATTTATCATCAATAACACATTATTGTAATCAAATATATTGACAGAAATACGATTTACAAGTGGGTTAAAATATGCTTGAAACTACATATATCTAGTGCTGTAAATGCCTAAACACAAAATAATTATTACAGTCAATGATGGAACACTAACTTATAACTACATTAACAAGTGGCAGTTATAACAAGTTACTATATTTGGCCAAACTCTCAAAATTCAGCCAAAATGGACCAAGTGGAGAAGAAAAATATCTTTAAAAAGTTATAGTTTTATAGCACTCTTCTGTTGCTAAATTACGTATGATGTAGGATAGCCTCGTAAAAATATTAATCAAAGCCAGCATCCAACGTTGACAAAAAATGCTAGAATTTTACTAGATGACAAGTACAGAGTCCAAGAAGTGCAGAGAGCTACGGGCGACACAGTAAAAACATCACATGTCACCCTAACCTATACCGGTAAGCACAAATCAGTGAACAAACTGCTGTCTTTCCGCTGATACTTTAGGAGATATTCAGTGGTGACTCATACTTTTACAACATAAAATTTGATTACAAACACACCCTTTTTGCCAATTTCAACCGCACTAAAATAAACTTTAAATAGGTATTTGCGGAGGTGCTGAAAATGATATAAACATGTTACATGTGTAACATTCTTAGAATGTTATCCTTAAGCAGGCATCACTCACATATGATTAGTTATTTAATAAAACTTGTATCACCCAAAGCTCAGTATCTTCCTTGGTGGCCTGGGTAAGCAGACACCTTAACAAAGATAAAAATGTGTTCACATCTAAGTTAACCAATATATGCAATTACAGTATCATAGTAAACCTACTTTTACTGTTTTGTTCCTAGACCTCATTTACAGAAAACATTTTTAAACAAATACAGTATAGGCGGTTCGTGATAAAGCAAGCACTCAAAAACACTCTGCTGAATTTCTATTTTCAGCCAGTTTGTATATTTCTGCTACATGTAAACACAAACATTACCACGTTCTTTCGGTTACATGGTCTGTAAAATGTTATATCTACATTACACTGCTCCGAAAAATTTTATCTACACTATCCACTTAATTACCCAAGTGCCCAATAACAGCCATTATAAACTGTAAGTTATTATAAATTGCTGCAAAGAGCACATATGCTCTTAAATATATGGACTGCTTACAGAATAATTTGTACATGGTTCATGGATAAAATGTTGCCAATTTTGCATGTAAAACCTTTACATAAAAGTTTAGTTTATCTGACCGTAATTGCAACATTGTAGCAGTGGCAGATGGCAAATGTGGGAAACTATAAATATATTGTATGTTAATCATAAAACGTCAACAGTTAAAAAAATAATATCTGTACTCTAACTTACATAATTTGACAATTGTATAGACATACATTCTATCCCGATTCTTTTGTATGTGTAATAGTAATTAACATATTTTACATGTGTAACATACAACAAATTAAGTAAACTTATTTTAGTAATGAAGCATACTTATGCTATTTCTTCGTCAAACTATGAACTCTGTGGAAATGATCGCAGATTGACTGAGTATCAACTAACGGAAAGCGTCTACTGTCTATCCCATGTAAGAATTCCGTGTTTTGACAGCCGATGCTACCACTATTTTTAACACGTGCCAGACACGTGGCAACCATTTAAAATCAAGGGACGTGACTGTATGACCTGATGAAGCAGTAGTGGCAGTCCTGATCAACAAAGCGGTTAACTTCCATCGCCGACATTGAAAGTAGTGTGCATTATACAGGAAAAATAAGTACGCATTTTGGAGGAAACGTAATATAATAACACAGCTTCGTATCCAGCATTAGTCAGTTAATTATTTTATTCTATTCAAATTGCATAATTTTATAACTAATTTATAGACAACCACACCATTATCACTCGACCTATAACCAAAACAAAACAAATCACGGCCATTTGTTAATATATTGTAATGTGGGGATTATAAAATCCAGCCTGTAATCGCCAATGGGATATTATGACGCCCGGCAACCAAAACAAAGAGCGCCCATTTGCGTTGCGAGTGTTTGAACTTCTCGTGTGTTTGTGTACGTTTGAGATTCTTGTAAGGTGTTATTTTAATATTTTGTGCATTTATGCAATTGTAATATATTGCAATGCAGAGATTAAAATACCCAGTTTGTAATCGCCAAAGACAACAGGATATTAATACGTGTTTCGGAAGACAGGAACTTCAGCTGGCATGTCTACAAAAACAGTCACTAAATACCGTATTTACGCACACATTGGCCCCCCGCGCACATAGGCCCCCCGCGCACATAGGCCCCCCTATGTGTATTTCACGAGAAATGAGAATGCTGATGTCTGGCAACCATGTACTGCGCGCCGTCATACGAGTTTATTTTGTGTATCGTATTCGCTCATGTACCCCACACAACTTTTTCCCCCCAAAAATTTTGATTATAAAAATTGGGGTGCGCGGCTTACATGGATAATTAGTATTTGAAGTCCGCATGCTACGTGGGTAGGTAACTGGCGTGCGCAGAGACTTGACAACAGCGCGGTAGGCTAGGCACACACGCACACAGCCATGCAGCGCGATCGATAACTAGTCACATGTTTAGGCGGCATTGTTCTCGGCGCGTAGCAGATAAGTGTTTTTGTAGTGACTCGGTAACGTTAGTATTTTGATAGTTCTTTGAAAAATCAAAATGTCAAAACGACGATTGCTTTCGTTTACAGTGAGTGAGAAGCTAAAAGTAATTAAGGAAGCAGAAGAAATAGGAAACTGCGCAGTACGTCATAAATACATTACAGCGTCGTGTACTAGAGATTGGCGCAAAATGAAAAACAAGTTACAGGATACCGTAGCAACGTCAACAAGTTCATCGTGCCTAACATTTTGGTCTACGGATAATGCCGGTAATTTTATTTTGCTTCGCGAGTTGTGTTGTATCACACTTTGCACCCCTCATGTACTTTGTTCGTGCTTTCGTTGCTTTGTGTGGACTCTCGTACGACATAATGAAGTTTATGTTACAGTTTACACTACTAATTGTTCATTTAATTGGATTTTGGACTCGTCTTTTCGCGTTTCAAAAAATTCATTCGCATGGAAGCCATGCACACATGTTTATTTACATTTGATAACGTGGGACAGCCGGCCCAGTGTTGTCAGGTAGTACATAACAAAAAACCCTACTAAGGAAGTGAAAAAATCCTTTTCCATAGAAAAAATCCCTACACTCATAATTTCTTTTTAACTTACTTATTGTACGTGTTATTCATAATTTTAAATTACAGTAATTAAATTACCAACACAACAGGAAATACAGGTTTAATAATTTCTACTACATGATTCATGCAATTAAAACTCCTGTTATGTTCTACAATATTGAAAACAAGTCTAAGCTCAAACATTTCTTGTATTCACAATACTATCTACATCAGCTTTCCTAGAAAGCAATGATGTAATTTTCGAAACATTTTTAATTTGAAGTACACTTTCTTATGGATTGGAGTAATGCAATGTCTTTCAAGTTCACACTTTTCCGTTATCTATGACTGTGAGGAGGGTTGGGAGGTTTAGGAGGGAACTGGAAGATTTGTGCTGTGTGGAGAGGAGTCTGCTCGCCACCAGACGTTAGCCCAATTGCAAATGTAAAAAGTACTATTATATTACTCCATTTTCCTTCATCAAACACCTCCCCACTTAATTCACATTTCCCTTTTAGTGTTGAAAGACTCTGGCCATCCTCACTTAAATGAAAGACACACATTTCGAAATAAAATAAAAGTCTCGTTACATTGCTCACTGAATAACATTGTACAAAAATGAACATTGTAAATATTGGTTTACGCAAACCCTCGACAGCGATCGCGACTGCCTTCGCTTCAAAATCATACGCGTAACTGAATAATAGGGGTGTTTATTACTATTCGATCATAAAGTTTATGTTAATATCTAAGTCGTCATATGTGATATGAGCAAAGACGATACAAGAGACAAGTAATATTGGGTAAGGTAGCGGAACAGTTTCTGAGAAAAGAAAGTAGAAGGAAATTATGTAATGGGAAATCAAATAATGTTAAAATGAAGTTTTACATAACAGAGTTAGTAATAATGAAAAGAAAATAAATTCAAGAGTTCTGGAAAATCCCTACATTTCTGAAGTTTCCAAAAAAAAAAAAAAAAAAAAACACCTAAATTCCTTTTGAAGTAAAAAAAACCCTACAACGAGGGATTAATCCCATCACCTGACAACACTGGGCCGGCCTAACTCGACACCGCATGATCTGGCGGCCTATGGCCCATCTGACCCGTGCTCTTCAACCGATTGTTTACGTTTTTGATACACAGAAGTGATTCGTTTTTCTTACCTATTGAATTTGTTTGTATAAAATTACAGTAGTTACCGTAAAACAATGAACCATATTATGTACTAGCAAATTTAAGATTTTTTAAAAATTTTTCCAAAAAATTTTTTTTCTGGATTAGGTGATACTTCATAACTTAATTTTTTTTCTTTCATACAGAGAACGTAAACAGAAATAGTACAGCATTAAAACATACCTAATGTTGACAAATTTTAAATTTTTCTATAAAAAAAAAAAAAAAAAAATTAAAACTGCACACATAGGCCTCCCCCCCTTTTTAAAGTCAAATAGGGGGCCTATGTGCTACTTAAAATTAAAAAATGTTACCTAACTTTTATTTTAACAGAATTTGTGGGTAAACACTTACAGTTCTTGTAGTCTTATACGTAAACATGCTTTTTCAAGACGCCGACTCAATAAATTCTTTTTGTACAAAATATCCAGTGTTTTTTTTTAAAGCAAGTAAGTGGTTAATATCAAGTCCACAGTCCACTGAGATTTTGTGCCTGTCACCTGCAAAAATGTAGGCCTACATATTACCAAAAGAAAAGGCCTGAAGACCTACACCTACATATTTCCCGGTCATTACAGTGTACCTACTTGTTTAATAATACTACATGTGTTAATCAACAAAATGATTTAAAGCTGATATGGGCAATTAGGCCTATCCATGTTTGTTTATTACTTACGCTTTTTGATGTATTATTTCAGTTTCTGTTGTGAGAACACAAATTTTTGCTGTATAGTCTACAATAAGTATGTCAACAAGTTTTCTTAAGTTTTGTGTCGCATGACTATGATAACACTAATATTTCAAAGGTAGGCCCTACCACAAAAGGTAAGTTTTTTTGATAGTCTACTACCTGAAACTTAAACTCAGCCTTTACTGCTTTATGATCTGATAGTACAGAACCAAATTTAAGGCAACACAAAAAATAATTGTAATAATGCTTGCATGAATTCTTTTATTTATTATTTTAGTTTAAATGTGTTTGCTTTCACTGTCATAAGCGCTTGCAACTTCAGTTTGTTGTAACCAAATAAGCTACTATTATTTAATCTTTTTAGATGTCAAGTGGTAAACATAAATGCCCAAACATGTTTTGTTTATTTTTGATAATGCCATTAAATGTTTCAATTTTGATAACACCTAGGAAAATATACAAAAAAAAAATGATGTTAAATTTTAAATAATTATACAGAAAAACCCTGTTAAGAAGTTTCTGAAGGGACAGAAAAATTTAAACTTCTTAGCTAGGAATACTTCTTAAAAGGGTCAAATTACTATTGTGTACATAGACATTGTAAAAATAATTCAAACTTTTTAAGGGGGAAAACTTAAGGGCGCCACCTACCCGCGCGTGAGAGGCTCAAAAAGCGACGGAGCAGTAAGGTCGACCTTGAAGCGCGCATCAAATGCCGCGTCGCCTCAACGAGCCAAGCGCTGAACTAGTGTGCAAGCTTCCCTCCGAACGGTTTTTACTATGGAACACTAAGCGGTGACCATATAATTTTATTGGTGGAAAGTCTGCAATTAAGTTCAGTGCAAGTCACAGTCATCAGATGAAGCAGATGTAGTCTGCGAAACGTTGTGACAGCGCGTCCGCGGAGAAATGTGTTCGTCCTATGTGTGTGTGTTTCTATCTGCAAGTACCATCCTGTGAATACTTGTGCACAACTCTTTCTGTTTTAATTGTAATTATATATGATTTAACATTAACTGTAGTCACATTTTCCGTTGTACAGTTGGCAGCAAATTGTCGAACGTAGTTCCGTGTATTTTACTATTTAAATGAAATAATACTGAAATAACATCTACTTAATTCAACATACTTATGTTTTGAACAATATGTAATGTTTTTTTTATCACACTATATAGGTTCCTACCGACTGCACAATTTATCTTACACGTGCAAACATCAAGTGACATGTCCAGAGAGGTTAGACATTTCCCGTCGTTAGCCGCTGCACGTGGAAAAATATAAATTGGATGAAAATATAAATTTAGCAGGGCTTTTTTGAGTGCTCACTGTATCCCGAACCGCCTATACTATAGTTACTGTTGAATTATGTGCAGTAATGATTAGGGATTGTTCTTTAAGTTTACATATTTAGTGCTCACTTTATCCCGAATGGCCTATATCAGCATTCAGCATGTAATAACAACGGATGGGTTTACTAACACGAATGCTCGAAAAAATACTTTATGTTGAAATTACAGTACATGGCACTATAAACTACAAACTTTGAACATGTGACGGTTTGTATACAGTCCAATGGGGTCGAAGATGTTTTGTTTTCATTTTCATCCCCTCCTTGTCAAACTGAACTCCTCGTGAAACAGTGGCATCTAGTCCAGTGGTGCAGCCAGGATTTATGTATGGTGAGGGGAAGGGGGAGGGGGGTCAACCTGAGAATAATAATAATGAACACCAACCTCCACTTTAAAGTAGGGGATTCAATGTCCTTCTCAGGGAAACGTGTTTCATACACTACAGTTCATTTTGAAAACACATTCAATTTTTTATGACTTGTAAAAGGGACATTTTCAAAAATATATAGTAATTGAAATTTACTAATTAATTTGCTATCTGCACATTACATTATTGCTTTATTTTCTACCGTAGTGTCAAAATTACAACAAACTTTCTCAAAACTGTTATTCCTACAGAAAGCAAAGTTGAAAATATACTGCATCAAATTGCATAGGTACTAAAACTGTTGAAAATAACATTACAAGAAGTATGATCACATATATAAAAAACACATAAGTGTAAGCTATTTCTACAAAAGTATGCTAGAGTACAAACTTTATCATAACATTTCCAATTTACCATATTTTTTTTAGTTTCAATATTCACTGCAAGAGTATTACATACTGTACGTAATACGAACACTAATATTTTGAAAATACAAGTTTTCACCAAATGTTTCCAGTAGGCAGTTTTGGAAGAACACTGGTATTAACATTGTTTTAGCATAAAGAATTGTGAAATAACTACAGTACACATAGAAAACTTTTTTACTAACTGAAATTCCACACATTACGTATCTAGTTTAAATAATTTCAAACATACAAAAGTTATTCCTTTCAGTTATACAAATCACCTACCACAGAATTCCATTAGTAGCCAGGATAGTTGTTTTGCAACTGAAACACTTCTCTTAGTTTGTTTCTTAAATCTTGGGATAAACCATCAATAAAATTAGCTCACAAGATTCTACAAAACACAAAACAATAATGGAAAATAATTGTCATGTTTGAAATAAGATTTTCTTTTAAAGAATACATCATAATTTTTAACATTAGTTTATCAAACAGATACAAGAAAATTCTACTATGCATAGGCAATTCACAATAAAGTGAGCACTATTCAAGCCCTGGTTATTTATCCTTTCAGCTGATTTTTATTTTCCTGGCATATTTTAACATAAACATATATTTGACTGTACTTGAAAGGCAATCTTAAAAAATGCTCACCTCAGGTGAAAATGTGGTTAACGTGAAGTCACGTTGAAAGGTTACACATCTTTTTGAAGAATAGAATCACTGAGGCTAAACAGTCAGTCAATTGTCATACTGTATTTTGAAAATTTTTTAGAGTGACTATGTGCTCAAGCACATCTAACACAACACATGAACTGGTATTTAGCCTTTGAAGCATAAGCTTTGGCACACCTACATACATGTAATGATTTAGCTCACCGTTGCACACCATTTCCCTTAGAATTCATCCATGCCTCACCACTGGATTATGAAGTTGCATTATTCTGATCTTATACATTAAAAGTACATTTTCTTATCACTGTGAGGTACAATAACTATCAATTTTTTTTACAAACATTATGGTTCTTGTAATTATAATTTAATCAAAACACTTTCATGCAGAAACTTTTTATCTATTCATTCCCAAACGGTTATGCCCATATCACAAAACAAATTCTGACAGTGAAAAACTACTTACATACACACTTTCAAAACATTATTGTACCCATCAGTATCACTAGGTTTGATTACACAGAAAAAAAACCACATAACGTAAGAAAATACGGTTCAACTTATTCACTTCAAACATTTCCTGCCAATACTGTAGAGTATCTCTGAAGTTTATTTTACACGAGGACAGAATTCTTTTTTTGTCGCTAGAATCTGCAGCTTGGAGGAATTGGTGTAGAAAATGCCAACTCTGCCACAACTGAAGAGTTAATGCATTCTTCAATTAGAGAAAATGGAGTCGTTAAACTGTTGTTCAACGAGCATTTTACCAGTACACACCCAGCACAGTATCCATTTATGCCAGATATAAAAACTATAAAGAAAACAGCTGTATTAGCAAAGACAAAATAAAATATTCTGGTCATCATCCTGTGCCTGAAACAAGATGTGGATTGAGTTTGAGCAGCTTTCTTACGAAGCCCACACAAATCAATATGTAAATTCTTGTGCATGAAACTACCAATTTCAATTGGTCTGCGAACTCGCACGCAGAGATTATGCAGCACAATATGAATTCTGAACAAAATTGTTGGCAAGTGTAGGCAATGACATCATCATGTGCGAGAGGTTAGTTTTTACAGAGTTCTTTGCTGCCTCTGATTTCTGCAGGCTTCGTAGAAAAGTTGCTCAAACCGATAACTTTTTTGAGCACGGGATGGAAACCAGTTTTTGCCTTTGAAAATACATTCCCTCATGGTTGCTTCGGGTCTGGAAAACAGGAAAAACCTGGAAAAGTCAGGGAAATCACTTTTAGGAACTAGAAATTAAAATTTATAATTCAAACTTTAGGTCTGGTGATTCAAATCTTCTGTTAAGTCCGGCAACTGCAATACAGTTTTATGAACTGGGATAACATGATTTCTCCACAGGAGAAAAAAATATAACTTACGTATAATTAATTTTTCTTAACTTTAAAATTTGGTACATACGTTACAGTTCTCGTTTCCGATAGATCGCTCTTGAGAGGTTTTAGTAAATATAAATGTATCTAGGGCTGTGCAGAAATGAAAATTTCAGGTCGGGAAATATTTGGGCGGGAAAAAATTTTTCTTTCGGGAAACGGGACGGGATCGGGAAATTCTTAATTTTTTTGCCTTTCATAAAATATGTTTTTATATCTGATCAACACATTTCTTTGCTTCAATAGGTTTAATACACAAGTTCTAAGTAGCCTATGTGGTTAGGT